>JASAMX010009212.1:0-20194 GCA_030248175.1 Microlaimidae sp. YZB2_3 | reverse complement strand
TTTGGAAACAAAATGATGAAAAATTTTGAACAAAAACTATTTGGATTTCAATACTCAACTTTACATAAATTTTTTAAGAAAGTTAATGATTACCAGTTTTCACCACAAAAAGTTCGAATTTCAGAAAGGAATGTTTATTTTGTTGTATATTTTTAACTTTCTTTAATTCTTTTGAATATTTGACTAAAAATGCACCAAAAGTAATGCAGATGCACTAAAATGCGTTCTTTTATAATTTATCCTTGTCTTTTAAAAAAGCACAATACATTTAAGATATCATTTTGCGAGTTTCTTGATCTATTAAAGAAGCCTAAAAAATAAGTATTATTAATGATTAAAAAAAACTTAAAGTTCTACATCTTTTAGGGTAGCTGACTTAATTTCGGCCACCTTTTTTATTTTTTTGGATAAGTTTTATTTGGCTCTACTAATTCAACCATTTAGTCTAAAAATCAAACGATCGCTATTTTTTTAAATTTTATTTTTTTAAAATTTATTTTTAAATTTCTGTTACACTTAAAAATCAGCGGAGATTCAAAAGTTTTTTATATTGCCGAAAAAGGCGCGTGCCATTAACTTGGGCCACCTAGAAAAAACTGGCTACTACTGATTAAACAAACGATAACAATTTTTAAAGGTTACAAATTTATCCTTAGGTTTGTTTTTGGTCCATGTAACTTAATTTTTTTCCGTTTGAAAACTTTTAAAGTTATTAGCAAGATTATAAATTATTATTTCAAAACTTTATAAAAACAAGTTTTAATAACCTGTTTTTTTGTGTTTTTTGTTGTATTTGTTTTTGCCTTAACGTCAAAAAAAAGTCAAACGCGCAAAACATTGCTTGTAAAATACGGTAGTACTATGATATTTGAAAACAACAAAGAACGGCAGGTTTTTTTACCTGAATTTCAAGGTGACTAAAATTAACAGAATCTAAAAATTGCGCAGTTAGTTAAACCCATCGCAAACTGCTTTAAAAGAAAATATAAAACATGAGAATTAACAATTTTGAGCACTAAATTGAAGTTATTTTAAGGTTATATTTTGCCTCGTTTTAATTTGATGCAGTTTAAACACAGAGCAAAAATCTAGAAAATCACGAAAATGCACTTTTTTAAATAAAAATACCTGATAATGCAGAATAACATGTATAAAAAACATTGCAAAATAATTTTATTCAACATTGATTCAGTTACTTTTATACTGGTTATTTTGTGTTGTTCACTGATTATGGTACAAGTCCCATACGTGTACCAACCAATTATCGATTTGACCGATCGAAAAGTAAAATGCGAATAGAGAACAGTTTTATACCCCGAATCGAACACGTAAACATAATTTTTGAGGTTATTTTTTTCGATTAAAGTCTGTCGTAAAAAGTTATGAGCCTATTTAAGACCAACAATTGCCTATTTTTGGAATGTACAATTTATGCTGTTAAGAAAAAATTTTTATTTAGTTTTTAAATACCTTAAGATATATTTTTTAGATTGTCCAGAGTCTAGCAGCTATAAATATAGTTCAAAGGTTTTTCTAGTGTCTCCCGTTTTTGTATGATAACCAGTTAAAAATTAGCTAAATTTCAATTTTTAAAAAAATGAACATTCGTCAAAAACACATTATCAAATAAAAATATGTCAAAGTACAAGTAAGCTTGATTTTTGGGTTTCGCTTAGGCTTAGAATACCTGATATTAGCAAAACTAAGCTTAAACTAACTTTTAAACCCAAATAAAAATTGTTGTCCATGTTTTTGGTGGTCCATGTGATCATCGATTTTTTTTAATTTTTTAGACATTTTTAGATTCTTCAGATTTTTAGCAATGTTAAAATATAGTTTTTATTTATTTATTTTGTTGCTTAAAAATTTTTTTTCGACAACATAAATTTTACATACAAAAAATAGTCAATTTTTTTATTTAAATGGGCTTATAACAATAACAGATTTTGTGAATTTTCAGAAAAACAAAACAGAATAAAAACAATACGTGTAAAAGCTTTAGTTTGCGTTTTTAACCATTAATAAAACTTAATTCACGTAAATTTCTCTCAAAGTGAATAAAATTTTTACATGAGTTAACCAGCTGTAAATACCACAGTATTAGTTAAGTCACACGTCGTCAAAACGATACAAAAAAGTATAACGCAAGCGTCACAGTAACCATGAAAATTTCTGTCAAAATAAGTTATCGCATTGCGTATTAAATTTTGTAATTTATCATTATTTTCATATAAAGCAAAACATACCGCCATATTAACGGCTTTTTAAAATCAAATATCAAGTTTTAAGTCCGAAAACATCGGAAAATTCAGATTTAATATAAGGCGACTTTTAATTTAACAAATAAATTGACTAAATAGAAACATTAAAGAAAAAGTCGCCTTATATTAAATCTGAATTTTTCAATGTTTCGGACTTACAACTTGTTATTTGATTTTAAAAAGCCGTTAATATGGCGGTATGTTTTGCTTTATACGAAAATAATGATAAATTACAAAATTTAATGCGCAATGCGATAACTTATTTTGACAGAAATTTTTCATGGTTACTGTGACGCTTGCGTTATACTTTTTTGTATCGTTTTGACGACGTGTGACTTAACTAATACTGTGGTATTTACAGCTGGTTAACTCTTGTAAAACGTTAATCCACTTTGAGAGAAATTTATGTGAATTAAGTTCTATTAATGGTTAAAAACGCAAACTAAAGCTTTTACACGTATTGTTTTTATTCGGTTTTGTTTTTCTGAAAATTCACAAAATCTGTTATTAATTTACAGGTTTTAAAGAGACTTGTTTCAGTCTTTTCTGGCATTTAGTTTTTAGACTTATGTAGCTTTATACTATTCCATTTAATATAAGGCTTTTTTTTTCGAAACTTTGTTTCGTCTTTTGCTAGAATTTCCGCCTTTTAATGCATTGAATTCAATGTCATTTATTAAAGATATAAAACGTTAAAAAATTTACTCATTTTAAAAGAAACGTCATGGTCCCCTCATGATATGAATACAATTATTTTCATATCCAAAACTTCAATGTAATTTTAAGCAGTATACTATACAAAAATTAAGTCTCGGTAACTCCGTAAAATTGTATGGAACCTGAAAGAACCATATAAAATAGTGTGTTTTTCTTCTGTTTAATTTTTTTTAGTTAGACCTGATTTAACCACTTTTTTGGAAATTAGCTAACTTTTTACAGAAAAATTAAATCGAAAAAATAATTACTGAAATGACATGTACGAGTGTGATTTGGGGTATAAGAATGTTTTACATATGTATTTTACTTTAAGATCGATCAAATCAATAATTGGTACACGTATGGGACTTGTACCGTTGATTATTATAAAAAAAAACAAAAATATTTTAAAAAAGATCTCAAATTTTATAAAAATACTGCACTCTACTTTACAATTAAATAATACAATAAATTCTATTATGACGTTTAACCTTTTAAACTTTTAACCTTATCAGAAAAATCAATCAAACTTATGCATTAGGGTTTAAATTATTGCCAACAAATAATATTTTAAGGTTTATTATAATGTTTTAACTTAAAATCACCTCATCCGTGCTCGCTAATTTTCCAGCACGGATCGATAGAATGAGCCTAACTCGTTTTTTAGCGTTAAAACTTTTAAACTTAAGTAAAATCAAGCATATTTATTTATACCTACATTAAGATTTAAAATATTGCAAAAAATAATATTTTAATTGTTATTATTCATTAAACTGTGTTTTAACTTAAAATCACCCGATCCGTGCTAGCTAGATTTTTAGCACGGATCGCAATAATTAATTAATCAATAGCACAGATCGAGTACACTGCTTTTTTACTGTGCACATTTAATCAAAATTGCGTAAAACTATTAAGAAAATTAAAATATTTTTTATGATAACAATTCTAAGTTGAAATTGGAATATCATAGTTGCAAGATTTAATAAAATTTTTCATGTAAATGTAAAATAAAAAACACAAACAACTTTTCCTTCATTGTTCTGTGTCGCATTTTTAAAAAAATAAGAAAATGCAAATATATTTATTATGGATTGAATATCCCAAAACATTAATATTTTAAGCATTATCGCTAAAATTACTGTATTTTAAGCTTCAATTACCCGATCCGTGTTGATTAGATTGCCAGAAGGCTCGATAGAATGAACTAAACCTACTTTTTTAGCGTTAAAACTTTTAACTTTATAAGAAAAATGGAGCAAATTTATACAATAGGGTTTCAATTATTGCAAAAAATTATATTTTAAGTATTATTATTCATTAACCTGTGTTTTAATTTAAAATCACCCGATCAGTGCTAGCTAGATTCCCAGGACGGATCGATAGAATAAATTATCAATAGCACAAATCAAGTTCACTGGTTTTTTACTGTGCACATTTAATCGACTATTTCAACATAAGGCGTTTTACACAGTAAAATTCCAATACACATTAGGCCGAAAGTTTTAATTTAAAATAATATTTAAATGAAAACTTCTATTAATTTTGCAGTGTAAAATAACGTGTAAACACTAAAAGAAAAATATAAATTTGATTGGATTTGTAATAATGTAGTTATTAATGTTTAATTTTGTCGAAATTCAAGCATAAAAAATAAAATTATGATTATAACCGAGCACCAAATATATAAGTAGGATTTTACTTATGAGTCAGCTGGTCTAGTGGCTTGAGGCGGTCGGCCTCAGACTGCATGGTCCGGAGTTCGAATCCCAAGTCTTCCATTTTTTGTAACAGGACGTATAATTTATATTTAGTTTTTTTGTGGTAGATAGAAAAAAGCTGCATAATACCTACTTTGTGTTTTTTTTAGAAAAATTATTTTTCGGAAGATTATTTACATATAAAATCCACAACAATAATGCATCAACAATTTTTCTTGGAGGATTTTTAATTAAAACCATATTATTAATTAATTAAAAAATTTTTAATTGAACCATATTATTATATCAAAAGAAATTAAACAATAGACTCCAAGAAGCTTTTTACATTACACATTTTTTGTGCCTATAGCAAAATATCTACATCAAAAATCCAGTATCTACATCAATTACCAGCAGAGCTATTTTCTTTCCTATTTTATTAATATTAATCAATAATCAATTAATTGATTTTTTTACAATATCTAAAAAGATTTGAATTTTTTTATTAAATTGAATTTTAATAAATTTAAATGAAACTTTGATAAGTTTAAATTCCCGGTACAAAAAATTTAAGAGCAATTACATTGAGATTCGAACTCCCGACCTGGCAGTCTGAAGCCGACAGCCTCGAACCACTATACCATCGGACCATCTGTAGACTACTGAGTAAAATCCTACTTATATATTCGGTGCTCGGTTATGATCGTAACTTTAATTTTTATGTTTGGGTTTTTACGAAATTAAACATTAAAAAGTACATTATTACAAATCCAATCAAATTTAAATTTTGCCTTTAGTGTTTACATGTTATTTTACACTGCAAAATTAATAGAAGTTTTCATTTAGATATTATTTCAATTTCAACTTTCGGCCTACTGTGTATTGGAATTTTACTGTGTAAAACGCCTAGTCAAAATAGACTTTTAAAATTGCGTAAAACTATTAAAAAACTGAAAAAATTTTTTATGTTTACAGTTCTAAGTTGAAATTGAAATATCATTTTTGCAAGAATTATTAAAATATTTCATAAAATTTGAAAAAAAGGTGAACAGTGACAACAAGACTTAAATCATCGCGCTAGGTATTCATGCTACCGATCCGTGCCAAAGTAACCGCGATTGCTAAAGCCCGATTATAAAAAATGTCATTTTCCTCGTCCCAGGTTGTGGCATTTTCTTCTGTCTATTGTGATCTGCAAACTAGTGATGTTCCTGCCCTTCACTATTAAGCTCCGGAGCTTTGATTATTTTAAGCAAAGGGAGCTCTGTAGTTCCGCCCATTAAATGAGCGATTTTAAGCTTATTTAAGCTTTAAAACCATTTAAAGTTACTCCAACTGCATTTTTAAGCCTATTTCTAGTATATTAAATACGTTTTGAAAAAAAAATTGGCAAAAAAATTTTGACATAATCATATATAGCTCTATCTTTTAATTATTCATGAAATTAGTACAAAAATAGGGCAGAGCTTCGGAGCTCCGGGGTTTCTCTGAAGCTCCTAAAAGCAAAACTCAGCTCCGGAGCTTAGAGCTTCAGGGCATATCAGTAATGTAAACTCACCCGCGGTTTTTTTATGCTGTATTCATTATAGTCTCCCCATGATATGACTGTGATGAGGTATACATAATCGCGATCAAATTTGCTCACCACGATGGTCAAAAGAAGATATCATCACCGTAAGACTAAGGTTTAACGGCGTTGGGCCAAAAGTTTCACCGGGGTAATCAGAAAGAAATCGATAATGGGTATAGATTAAAACATACCACCGGTATTTGTTGTCTTTCAACGATGCTTCAGAATTTAACCTTTGATTTTTTTAACCAGCTTGCGTATATTAATTAATAATACACACCACCTTTCTTTTTTTAAAATGTTTTAAATCGATTTCGCTGGTTAACAATAACTAATTACAAAATCGATCAATTAAAAGACTTCAGGGTATTATTATAATTTTCCTTTTTTTACAAATTTTAAATACCATCTGACATGCCGCGTTTGACACAAAACTTGTTTAATTATTCATGTTTGTTTAATTTAAACATTCTTTAATTTTTATTAAATATAAATTTTAAAAGGGTGAAATCGTGAGGGTGGTCAAATAACCATTCTTTTTTCAGGAAAATATCACATGCAGAGAACACGCGACGCAATTTAATAATTATTGGTTTCCTTACCACCAAAGACTTTTTTCTTGGCTTTCGCGTTTATTTATTTTTTAATAGAAAGCGGTATGCCCTCAATTTCGGCTTGGAAAACTTTTGCTTTAGTTTTTTTACTTGGTAGTTTTGCACTATGTATGTGGTCTAGTACTGTAAAAAGTAATGATTTTGGATTATTTTAGGTAAAATTAAAATTAATTCGAAAAAATTTAATTTAAGTAAAGTAACAGTAAAATTAATTTGTGATATTTTAATTTTAAATAAAATAAATGTAAAAAAGTAAAAGTTTTTTAAAATAAAGTAAAAGTAAGACCTATTTTTAAGTAAAAGTAAGAGTAAAAGTATAATAAAAGTAATTTTAAAATGGAGCAAAACACTGGTTTTCGGAGCTTTGTTGTAAAGTTCTTGCTAATTTTATGTATAAATTATGTATTTAATAAGTTTTTTTGTCAAAAGAAATGGTTTTACGTGTTAGCTTCTTAAAAAAAATTCTTTTGCCACTCATTTTACAAAAATTCTATAGGGAATCTATTTATTGAAATTACTCAAGTTTTATTTAAATTAATTTGAGTATTTAAAGGAAAAAATCCGAGTAAGAGTAAAAGTAAAAGTAATTGAAATTTCAAAAGTCAAGTAAGAGTAATAATAAAAGTTACTGAAATTTGAAACGTTGAGAAAAGTAAAAGTCTAAGTTACCCTTAAATTTTTTTATTTTGATTATTTTAAGTAAAAGTAAAAGTAAGTTTTTAGAACACTAATGTAGTCATTTGACTTGGTTGTGATGTATTCAAATTACGTTCTAAATCCATTCCAAGCAAACATCGTCTATGCCAGATTATAGTGATCCTTGTTGGTGGGGATAATTGTGGGAATTGTATTGGCAATCGTTTTAGTGATCGGTATCGGTGTATTTACTTATTTTCAATTGAAAAAAAACAAAAACAAAAAGACTGTTAAAGAAACCACTAAAAATACAGTGTAAGTCAACTTTATTAATGTAGTAACAAAGACATAAGCCAAAAAAATTTGAGCCTCAAATACCATGTTACACAGTTTTTTGTATCTGTTAAGGTAAAACCAAATCCATTATGTAATTAGTCCCTGATTTTGATTTTAATTATCTAAATATGAATGGTATAGACAGAAACAAAATAAACACGTTAGAAAATCGAAAGATGAAAAACAGAGTAGTGGAAAAATACGCACCTACTTGGTATTGAATACACCATGATTTGGCATGTAATTTTTATCACAAAAAATTCATTACCAAATTATCATCTAAAATATATTTAAGTGTGTACAATATTGATCATATTGTTATATATAAAATGTCTGCCAATTTTTATTCCTTACTTTTGAACTAAAATTTTTTTGGGGGGTTGAACCCCAGGGGGCTAGTGGGGGGAGGGGGGGCAAACACGAATGCAGAAAATTTTTTTCAATTTTTTTTCAAAACCATCAAAAATGTAAAATTTATCACACAAAATTTATCAAAAATGTAAAATTTTACAAAAATGTAAAAATTTATTGTAAAATCGAATTTTGTTGTATCTTTTGTGTAAAAAAACTAATATTAAGCTTACAATAAGCTGTCAAAAATGACAAATTTCAAATTTGGAAGGATTCCAAGCCCCTATGCTGGCAGCAGCAAACCTTTAAATTAAAAAGTTTTACAAGAATAATAAACTTTAAAAGATTTATTTTAAATTTTTTTCAAATTTTTTTTTGATATAAAATATTAGAAAATGGTCCAAATAACCCAATGAAAACGCAACATAAATTTTCGTTAAAACTCCAAAATACTTCTATACGTCATGCAAATTTTTGTTATTACGTCATAAGTGATGATTTTTATTGGCTCTTCCGCAATAAAATGACGCAATTCAGACCAGATCGCGGATTCAAACGTTTTTACACAAAAAATAGCATTACTTTAAAAAATTACATTGGGATATTGGCAAAAGTTGAGAGACATAGAAATTTGTTTTTGTGTTGACAAACGTGGAAACATGTTTGCAAGTAAAAAAACACTTAAAAAAGAGCATATTTAGCTGCGACATTTGGCGATTTTGTAGTAGGATTTTAACTTTGAAAATATGTTTTTGTTACAAAATAACCTGAAAATTTGAAAAAAATAAACTTTTAAGGCTTATTTTTTTGGAAAAATTTTTAATTTAAAGGTTTGCTGCTGCCAGCATACGGCTTGGAATGCTTCCAAATTTTAAATTTGACATTTTTGACAGCTTATTGTAAGTTTCATATTAGGTTTTTTTACACAAAAGATATATCAAAATTCGTCATATGTGATAAATTTTACATTTTTGATGGTTTTGAAAAAAGTTTTGAAAATTTTTGGCATCTCTGTTTGGCCCCCCTAGCCCCTGGGGGGTCAACCACCAAAAAAAAATTTAGGTCAAAAGTAAGGAATAAAAATTGGCGAAATTTAATATATAACAATATGATCAATATCAACACACTTCGAGCAGGAAGCAAAACAAAATAAATAATTCGGACACTGTATTAGCGTGGCAAAAAATCGCGAAAAATCGCGAAAACCGCGCGCATTCAACGCATTATAAAAAAATTTTGAACCAGCCGATTTGTTCAAACTTTAAAAAAAAACTCAGGAAAGCATGTTTTAAGAGCATACCAATCGGCGTTTCTTATCTCCTGCTAATAAAAAAGTTTTGTTTGTTTTTGGGATCAGGTTTTTTCACCACATCAGCTGTAGTGATGACGTCTTTGAAAAACATCTTTTCCTAACCTTTTCAAAAGATAGCCAAGAGTCTGAGCTATGCTCCAATATATGTGCCGCACATGTTCTAACCTCTTTCCAATATTCTAATGGATATATAACATTTCACAAAGTTCAAGTTTTGTCGCCAGTCCGCATTATTTTTGTATAGACTATAGTTATATATAACCTAAACAGTACAGACAAACATACAGCTGAATTTTTATTTTTCTAAAGAATTGAACCTAATTCTATTTTCTGTTTTGTACATTCTTATTATATGTTATACTCTACTCTCTGTTTTTTAGCGATACTGGAAAAAGTTGACAAAAAATTTTTTGTTTGCGGTCTTATAACTTTTCAACGCGCCGCGATCAATATGCAAATATCTTGCGTTAAGGTCCTTGTACTTTTCGCTACCTCCTGAAAAAAAAAATTTTTTAAAAATTTTGGGGGGTTAGCCCCAAAATTGCCAAAATTTACGGTCAATTTTTTTCGGCCAAATTTCTAACTTTTTACCATATGGGGCTTTACGTCTGAAAATTTTTTGGCAGATTGCCCATACTTTTCTGAGCTCAAAAATATATAATTTGGTAGGGGTAAACTACCTGGGTCGGGTACCCCGAGAGGTTAAAAAGGGTGAATTTCACGATTTTTGCTAAAAATCTTTGTATGGGGGACACCAAATGCATATTTTGGCATCATGCTCAAAAACTGTTAGAGCCACAGGCCTGAGACCGGGGGGATTTATGCGGAAATTTAAGTCCGACATTTTGGTGATAGTCTCAAAAAAATCTTGATGCCCTAAGGCACTGCAATGGCTGACCCCTAAAAAAACTTTTGGCAGAGTCCTTTTACATAAGCGAGTAATATATCATTTTAAAGCTCTCGGCGTGCTGATTTCAAAAATATAAAAAATTTGCTCTAAATGGTCGGGTAACAAAAATACAGACCCCTTTGTACCCCCAAAATTAGTAAGGGGTGATTTTTTTGTTTTTATTATTTATAAGGCGTGTTTATATTCGTTTAAAAACTCTATGCGTGCTGATTTAAAAAATATTAATTTTAGACTAAAATTCTTTATGGTTACCCGGTTACATACCCCAAATACTCCCAATTTCGAAAAATGGTAATTTTGTCATTTTTTTATTTTAAGTGACATGTTTATACTCATATGAAAGCTCTCGACGCACTGATTTCAATAATATATGGTTTTTTTAATTTTCTTCAGTGGTTACCCATTTTTGCACCCATCAATGTACCCCCTAAAATTCTTAAGAGGTGATTTTATTATAATACCCTCATGTTTATACTCATATCAAAGCTTTAGACAGGCTTATCCCAAAAATATAAATTTCAACTCGATTCACCCAATGGTTACCATTTTTACAACCCATAATGTACCCCCAAAAATTTTTAGGGGGTCTTTTTTATATATTTATTATAATACCCTCATGTTTATAATCATATCAAAGCTTTAGACACGCTTATCCCAAAAATATAAATTTCAACTTGATTTACCCAATGGTTACCATTTTTACAACCCATAATGTACCCCCAAAAATTTTTAGGGGGTCTTTTTTACAAGTTTATTATAATACCCTCATGTTTATACTCATATCAAAGCTTTAGACACGCTTATCCCAAAAATATAAATTTCAACTCGATTCACCCAATGTTTACCATTTTTACAACCCATAATGTACCCCTAATGTACCCCTTTTTTACAAGTTTATTATGATACCCTCATGTTTATATTCATATCAAAGCTTTAGACACGCTTATCCTAAAAATATATATTTCAACTCGATTCACCCAATGATTACCATTTTTACAACCCATAATTTACCCCCAAAAATTTTAGGGGGTACATTGATGGGTGCAAAAATGGGTAACCACTGAAGAAAATTAAAAAACCATATATTTTTGAAATAAGTGCGTCGAGAGCTTTCATATGAGTATAAACATGTTACTTAAAATGAAAAAATGACAAAATTACCATTTTTCAAAATTGGGGGTATTTGGGGGTATGTAACCGGGTAACCATAAAAAATTTTAGGCTAAAATTAATATTTTTGAAATCAGAACGCATAGAGCTTTCAAACGAATATAAACACGGCTTATAAATAAAAAAACAAAAAATCACCCTTTACTAATTTTGGGGGTACAAAGGGGTCTGTATTTTGGTTACCCGACCATTTAGAGCAATTTTTTTTTATTTTATTTTTGAAATCAGCACGCCGAGAGCATTAAAATGATATATTACTCGCCTATGTAGAGGGGCTGTGTCAAAAATTTTTTTTAGGGGTCAGCCATTGCAGTGCCTTAGGGCATCAAGATTTTTTTGAGACTATAACCAAAATGTCGGACTTAAATTTCCGCATAAATCCCCTCGGTCTCAGGCCTGTGGCTCTAACAGTTTTTGAGCATGATGCCAAAATATGCATTTGGTGTCCCCATACAAAGATTTTTAGCAAAAATCGTGAAATTGACCCCCTTTAACCTCTCGGGGTACCCGACCCAGGTAGATTAACCCTAACAAATTATATATTTTTGATCTCAGAAAAATATGGGCAATCTGCAAAAAAATTTTCAGACGTAAAGCCCCATATGGTAAAAAGTTAGAAATTCGGCCGAAAAAAATCGACCGTAAATTTTGACAATTTTGGGGCTAACCCCCCCAAATTTTTGAAAAAAAATTTTTTTAGGAGGTAGCCAAAAGTACAAGGACCTTAACGCAAGATATTTGTATATTGATCGCGGCGTGTTCAAAAGTTATAAGACCGCAAACAAAAAATTTTTTGTCAACTTTTTTCCAGTATCGCTAAAAAAAAACAGAGTAATTTACAAAAGTTTAGAGTTTTTTTTAATGCCGCTGCTTGGCATTTGTGATTAGCAGCAAACAAAAATTTGCATATTATACTCTGAATTTTTGTAAATTACAGTATTACATATGATAAGAAGCAAAAGTTATTAGGTGTATATTAAAAAGTTTTAAATAACTAAAAATATAATAATATAATAAAAAAAAAATAAAATAATTTAAAAAATATAATAATATATAAATCTTAAGTTTTTGAATTAATTTAAAAAAATTTTTAGTAAAATTCATGAAGTATTTTTCGAGTTATGCGGAAAACAAAACAAGCATTTTTAGTAGCATTTTTTTGAAAAAATGGTGATTTGTTTGCGTAAGACATGCATTTTGTGGGTCTTTGAAATTGGCTGAAATTAGAAAAATTAATTTTTCGACCAACATTTTTTAAACGACCCCCGCTAAATTTTCTAATAAAGCAACTTAATTGTATTTTTAAAATTAGTTTGAATTTTTTTTTCAAAATTATCGGATGTTTTTGAATTTTTTGCGAATTTTTAAAATCAGGCCAATTTTTCAAAAATTTAACTAATTTTCAAAGTCTTAAAAAAATGTTAAAAAAATATTTTTTTATAAAAACTGAGCTTATAAAATAAGAAATTTTCCCTTCTATACGGTGATATATATATATATATGTATATATATATATATATATATATATATATATATATATATATATATATTTATATATATATATATATATATATATATTAGTTTCTAAGGAGTATGAAGCCCACAATACATTAATAAGCTATGTCCTATTTTTTTAGAAATTTTGAGTAGAAAAAAGAGTGGCACAAAAGGTGGTATTATTACAACCCATTCCGACCTGATAATGGACAAAATTTTCTTTTAAGTTAATGCAATAACCCAAATTATGTAAAAACAAGCTCAAAATGTTGTTTGGATCCAAAGTTTAATAATTTTGCGCAATTTTTTACCTTTTAAGTTTTCGGCCGATAATTTTCACTATCCCGCGGAGATTGTCCCCTCCCCTGGTAACTTCCTAACGCTTTCTTTGATTTTGAATAACTGGGCTAAATCAACACTATATAAGTAGAAATCTGAAACATATCTACAACTGACAACGGAGACTTGATTGATAATCACAATTTTGTGATCTGACAAATTGTGTGGTCGATCATGACGTATATACAAATTTTATTTAAAACAATTTAAACTCGGCCGAGTAAAATCTATATGACTTGAAATTCAGAATATAATTACAACTGACAACGGAGAATCGATTGATAATCACGATTTTGTGATTTGAAAAATTGTGCGGTCCATCGTAACGTATATGCAAATTTTATTTAAAACAGTGATAACTTGGTTAAATAAAATCTATATGTCTTGAAATTCGAAACATAGATACAACTGGCAACAAATAATCGATTGATAATCACGATTTTTTGATCTGACAAATTGTGCGGTCGATCATGAACTATATTCAAATTTAATTTAAAACAATTATAACTCGACCCAATAAAATCTATGACTTGAAATTGGGAACATAAATACAACTGACAACGAACGGTAAATCGATTAATAATCACGTTTTTGTGGTCTGACAAATTGTACTGTCGATCAATATGTATATGCAAATTTTATTCGAATAAAATCTACATCACTTGAAATTTAAAACATAGATAAAACTGACAACGGAGAATCGTTTGATGATTCACGATTTTGTGATCTGAAAAATTGTGCGGTCAATCATGACGTATTTGATAATTTTATTTAAAACAATTATAACTAAGCCAAATAAATTCTATATGACTTAAAATTCGAAACAAAGATATAACTGACAATGGAAAACCAATTGATAATCACGATTTTGTGGTCTGACAAATTGTGCGGTCGACCATGATGTATATGCAAATTTTTTAAAAAACAATTATAACTCGGCCAAATAAAATTTATATGACTTGAAAATTGGAATATAGTTACAACAGACAATGGAAAATCGATTGATAATCAAGATTTTGTGATTTGACAAATTGTGCGTTTGATAATGATGTATATGCAAATTTTATTTAAAAGAATTTTAAATCGGCTGAATAAAATCTATATCATTGGAAATTTAAAACATAGATACACAACAGCTGACAACGGAGAATCGATTGATAATCACGATTTTGTGATCTGAAAAATTGTGCGGTCAATCATGACGTATATGCCAATTTTATTAAAAACAATTATAACTCAACCAAATCAAATCTATATGACTTGAAATTTGAAACAAAGATACAACTGACAATGGAGAATCGATTGATAATCACGATCTTGTGATTTGACAAATTGTGCAGTCGATCATGATGTATATGCAATTTTTATTTCAAACAATTATAACTCGGCCAAATAAAATCTACATGACTTTAAATTCGAAACAAAGACACAACTGACAACGCAGAATAGTTTGATAATCACGACTTTGTGATTTAACAAATTGTGCGGTAGATCTTGAAGTGTATGAAAATTTTATTTAAAACAATTATAAATTGGCCAAATAAAATCTATATGATTTAACATTCAGAACATAGTTACAACTAACAACGGAAAATCGATTGGTAATCACGATTTTGTGATCTGACAAATTGTGTGGTCGATCATGACGTATATGCAAATTTTATTTAATACAACTTAAACTCGGCCGAATAAAATCTATATGACTTGAAATTCGCAATATAATTACAACTGACAACGAAAAATCGATTGATAATCACGATTTTGTGATTTGAAAAATTGTGCGGTCGATCGTAACGTATATGCAAATTTTATTTAAACCAATTATAACTTGGCCAAATAAAATCTATATGTCTTGAAATTCGAAAAAAAGATACAACTGGCAACAAAGAATCGATTGATAATCACGATTTTTCGATCTGACAAATTGTGCGGTCGATCATGAACTATATGCAAATTTAATTTAAAACAATTATAACTCGGCTGAATAAAATCTATTACTTGAAATTTGGAACATAAATACAACTGAAAATGGTAAATCGAATGATAATCACGATTTTGTGATCTGAAAAATTGTGCCCGTCAATCATGACGTATTTGCAAATTTTGTTTAAAACAATTATAAATCGACTGAATAAAATCTATACCACTTGAAATTTAAAACATAGATACAACTGACAATTGAGAATTGATTGATAATCTAGATTTTGTGATCTGAAAAATTGTGCGGTCAATCATGACGTATTTGCAAATTTTGTTTAAAATGATTTTAACTCAGCGAAATAAATTCTATATCACTTGAAATTTGGAACAAAGATATAACTGACAATGGAGAACCGATTGATAATCACGATTTTGTGATCTGACAAATTGTTCGTTCGATCATGATGTATATGCAAATTTTATTTAAAAGAATTATAAATCGGCCGAATAAAATCTATATGAGTTCAAATTCGAAACATAGGCACAACTAACAACGGAGAATAGTTTGATAATCACGATTTTGTGATATAACAAATTGTGCGGTAGATCTTGACGTGCATGCAAATTTTATTTAAAACAATTATAACTTGGTCAAATGAAATTTAAATGATTTTACATTCAGAACATTGATACAACTGACAACGGAAAATCGATTGATGATCACGATTTTGTGATCTGACAAATTGTGCGGCCGATCATGATGTGTATGCAAATTTTACTTAAAACAATTGTAACTCTGGCAAATAAAATTCATATGACTTGAAATTTAGAACATAGATACAACTGACAACGGAGAATCGGTTGGTAATCACATTTTTGTAATCTGACAAATTGTGGCATCGATGATGATATGCAAATTTTAAAGTTAATCTTACGGACCGCAGGTTACAAGACAAGACTTGAACTAGTTTGAATTTTACTATCCATTGAGCAATTTTTTCAGTAGAGAATTGTTGAAAAACGCCATTTTCGGCGAGTCATATCTCCTGAACCACTGGAGATATTTTGATGAAAAAATATGTGGGCAATTAGGATCAAAGGTACGGTTTTTACAAAAAAATAATCAAAATCAAAGACAAAAAGCTTAACTCGGTAGTGCATCTTTAAGTGTAAATGTAATTATTTTATTTTAATAATAAAAAAGATGATAACAATTATTATTTTGTTTATAGGAAAAAACCTTTACACTTAACTGGTAATAAAACGAATAACAAAAAAAGCTTTACAAAAAACCAACAAGAGAAATTACCAAAACAGCAATTATATCCCGGGAATCAAACAAATACTAGTACACCATCTAAGGGACTACCAAAAATAAAAAGTGACGGCGAAAAATTTCTAGATGGAAAACAAGAGCTGGCAGCCAAACTAGAAAATACAGAGAAAGCAGAAAAAACTCAAAGCTTAAATGACAAAGTACCTTCTAGCAGAAACAGTCCAAATAACCAACCAGTAATAGAAGGAAACATATCAAAAGTAAAATCTCAGCGAGACGAAAGTAGCCATGTTATTACTACAAATTCTACTAGCAATGTTAATACAAATTCAAATACTGAAACACTGTTATAGTCATGTTGTAGTCATGTTATGTTATATGTTATATGTTGTAGATTTAACAAATCTTGTAGTTTGTACGCAAAAGAAACAACTTTATTTGATTATAAACTAAAAAAAATTGAATTTACGCAAGTGATGATAAATTTGTGTCATTCTTTTCTTGATTTGTTAGCAACTTTTTGATAATTTTAAATTCTGAAATTTTAACAAAAATAAAATTAAATTTTGGACTAATAGTCAGTTTTGGAACTATAGTAGGATACATTCTTTTTAAAATATCTTTTTACATTTTAATTTATCGTTTATTTCAAGTGAAAAAGGTATACTTACATGTCTAAATTCTTTTGCGACTTATTTACATATTTTTTACACTAATATCTTTATATTTTAACTTGTATTTAAAAATCATATGTAATTGTCGGCTTATACGTTATACGGCTTATAAAATCTTTCAGCAAATATGTCTGCAAACATTGTTTGTTTTTTTTTGTTTTAAATTCGTAAAATGTTGGTTATAAATCTTCCTTCCATTAGCAACAAAACAAGAAAACCTACTTATGTTTTGTTATCATACATATATAATATAATCAAAAAACAACTATAGTTTAGTTTTTTTGGAACTTTAAGAAATAACAATTATCTTTAAAAATGTTTTAAAAATAAAGCATGAATAAGGGGCTAATTCAGCACGGGTGTACTCAAGTTTAGACAAAAAATTAATTTGGGCTATGGTTGAAGTTTCTCGTAAGTTTGTATGTGAACCTTCTAAGGTGGTCAATTAAAAGTGTGCGGTTATGAGTTTATTAAAAAAAAACGATTTAAAAACCAAAATTGTCTTTTTTTATATCCGTCTTTTCACAAAAACATACAAAAAATAATTTACTCTTGCATATAAAAAATTCATTTTTTTAAAAAATTCCATCCACATAATTATGTTAACCTCAAATTGCTGCTCATCTTATTTGTCTAAACGCTCGACTCACCCTTTTTTCCTGTTCTAATGTTTAGGTTAAAGCATATTTGAAAACAAGACTGCCACGTTTTTTGAATGGAATTTTAAAAACATAACCTGATAAACTATAGGCAAATAAAATCTAGATGAGCTCATTAATTGCAGTATTAATTCGACTATTTAACAACAAAACCATGGTAAATTTTAACAGAAGCTGTTTAACAATAAAGATTAAAACTTGTATTTTAACAATTAATTATCAAATTACTTGATTTTAAACTAAAGGTAAACCCAACGTGGCTGCAACAGTTGTTCGTTGGATTAAAAAATGCCCTCCATTAAGCAACCACTCAAATCACGAGAATCTGACGTCACTTTATCAAACAAATACTCTGTATTAAATCAAATTTAATTGGCTGATAAAGTGACGTCAGACTCTCATGATTTGAATGGTTACTTAATCGGGGCATTTTTTAATCCAACGAGTAACTGTTGCAGCCACGTTGGGTTTACCTTTAGCCTTGAAAAATGCTCGACAAATACAGCAAGAAAAAGGGGCGATTTCTCCCCGGGCGTACGTTTAGACTCAAAGATGTGGACTAGTCAGAAATAGACAATGTGGACCATAGGAAATTTGCATTTGGTTTGGGTAGCTGCCCACTGAAGAATACTCTACCATATGATGCTGATTTGTTTATATGTTAAACTAAAGGTAAACCCAACGTAGCTGCAACAGTTGTTTGTTTGATAACAAATAACCATCCATAAAAATAACCATCCAAATCAAGAGAATCTGACGTCACTTTATCAGGAAAATAGATTCAATTTAATATGGAATATTTCTTTGATAAAGTGACTTCAGATTCTCGTGATTTGAGTGGTTACTCAATGGGAGGCATTTTTTAATCCAACGAACAACTATTGCAGCCATGTTGGGTTTACCTTTAATTGCACAGCACTGTTGCATTTTTTCCTTAAGTCTGATAAAATGGTAATTGAAAAAAAAACATACTCACGGCAATCTTTGACAAGCGCGAAATCGCCATTTTTTAAATTAAAATGTTATATTTGTATGTGTAAGAAACAACTATCTATTTGAAAAAGTGGTAATTTTGGGCTTTTCAAAGATTGCTGTGAGTATGTTTTTTGCTGGTGCAAATAATGTCCATCTTAGACTAGTCCACATCTTTTCTGTCTAAACACACGCCCCGCCAGAAATCGCCCCTTTTTCCTGTTCTATTCTTAGATCATTTTTCAGGGCTTGTCCACCACTTTTTTTAATCAAATTAAAGAAATAATCTTATATAGTATAGTATTAGCTGCTCAATGACGAAATGTTTATAATCAATTCGTTTCCGAGATATAATGTTTTAACAGTCTTAATATTATCGATAGAAAGAGTATTTTTCGTGAACATTACAATGTGAAAAATTTTACGTGAACATTACAATGTGAAAAACTTTAATAGTATAAATTTCTAGTAGTACTCAATTATTAGACGAAATTAAAATTATGTTGTCAACAATTTAAAATTGGACACTAAGAAAAAATTATTGCGTGATTTTTTACCGTTTCCAACAAGCTTTTTTTCAAATAAAACTTTAATTTAATTTTTTTTATCAATAAATCAAGAATTAACAAAAATTATTTTATAGTTTTCGCTGTTTTCAGCGCGGTTAAAGTAAATGGCGCTGTGCGGTTTCCAACACCAAAATCAACCAAGCACAACCGTCTGCTGTTATCCAGCAGTTTCTATGAGGAGCTGTCCTCTGTCTGCTCTGTACATTCCTTATTGATGCCACAAGGTTGTTATTGTGCGGTTAGAAGTTTTTATTTTGCAATTTTTTCAATTTATTATTTTGATCAATAAATCGATAACAAGGACCCAAATGAAAAAAGTGGCTCTTAAGAGAGTTGCGTAATTCTTTCTTATTTCCAATGAGCCCATGTGTATTTTTGATCAATCAGTAACGAAGTAGGAATATCGATTTTAAGAATTGAGCGTTAGAATAATAATAAGAAGAAGAAAAACAAGGAGATGAACATGAATCTCAAAATTTACCCACGTTCTCTAATTAAGGTTGGGGCGGCGCCGCGGGGCTAAATCGCCCCGTGGCGCTCCCGCGACATCCATTATAGTGGTCTATTATTAATATAAATCAAAATTTTATTGTCAACAATTTAAATTTTGTCTTTGGACAATAAAAAAATAACTCCTAAAAATTATTGCGCGATTCTTTAACATTTCTAAGCATAATATAACAACAAATAACAAATAAAACATACAATAAAACATATCACAATGAACAAAACAGT
>JASAMX010009211.1:0-19768 GCA_030248175.1 Microlaimidae sp. YZB2_3 | reverse complement strand
TGTAGTCTACTTCGTTGGTACATATACTATGATATGTTTGAAACATTTAAAATCTTAAACCAACTGGTAAACTTAAATCCTGAGAAATATTTTGTTCTTAACACAAATTCAACCAAGGACATTCAAAAAACTCAAAAAAGAGCACTCAAGAGTCAATTGTAGAAAATACAGTTTTTTTAATAGAGTTATAAGTAAATGGAATTATCTAAATGAAGATCAAGTTAGTTCCAAAATTTATGTACCAATTTTAAATATCTTTGATGAATTAACTAATGGAAATTTAAATGGCTAAATAAAGAGCTTTATTTTTTAAGGCCTTTAGTCATTTTTTTCTAGTAAATCTAAATCAGCCAGGTCTTCTCTCAATTTTGTGATTTTTGGTGTTATTGTAACTCAACTGGGTTGCAATCGCATTTGTGTTTGTTTTGTCCTTCTTACTGTTTTCTTTATGTATTACTAGAAAAATAAAATCTTGAATCTTGAATCTTGAAAAACCTTATTTTTCATAAAAATAATTCTTTTTTGAGGTTTTAATATTTTGATTTTAGCAAAAAATATTACAAATAATGTGTTGTTAAATTTTACTTTACCTATAAATTTGTGAATGATCTTGTAAATGTAATACTTATACACAGGTAATTAAACTATTTTTTGAATTATTACAAAACCTAAACAAACTGACTATGTGCCCATTCCGTAAAAACCGTAAATATATTTTTTTTAATAAAATTCTTAACTATCAAAATTTAGTTCGTTAGTTTTTTTTTAATTTAAAGATATCTATAGACGTAATTTTTTCAGTGTTTCATTCTATTCTTGCTCGGCTTGCGCTTCTTAAGACGGCTGATGATGCAGAAGTCTAAAACATTTAATAAAAATTAATTAATTAACAAGTGTATAGGCCTTAAATTATGTTATATGAAATTATGTATAGTCATATTTTTGGGGCAAATCCCGGTTCATCGCAAAAATTCATTTTGAAATTTTCAACAAATTGTCAAACAGGGATTAATCAATACATTTATCGTAAAAAGTAAAATTTTTAAAGCAGCGAGGCGAAGAAAAGATAAACAGAGATTTGTGAACTTATAATTCAATCTATAAAAAGTATAATTAAAAAAAGCAGAAAGGACCAAGTTATAAATTTAAAAGTCCTCAGACCTCGCATACTATTTTGTAATTTGCCGCTAAATCTTTTGCTTTGTGGGAATAAAAGTGGAAGAGCAAAACATTGAAAATCTCTAAGTTCATTAGAAATCAATTTTTCTCAGATGCACATTGGCTAGAAATGAATTTATATAGCGTGAATTTTTTTTAATACTGAACAATACCCACTCAAATGGAAAGGTTTTGGCCATCGTTACACAAATAGAATACACGATAGTAAAAACGCTCCCATTGAAACGGAAATTGTTCAGTGTTAATATTCTTTACGGAGTTATAACGTTATAGAATCACTTTTAGCCAATTAGTCATTATGAAAAAAAGAGATTTTTCATCTATTGGAGATTTATTTTATTCCTAGCACTGATTGGGTAAAAGTGATTTTATTAGCTCCTCCCTCAACCATTCTCACAAAGCAAAACATATATGACGTGATCAGGAATATTATATGACATTTTGAGGGTCCTTAAAATCCTGACGCGATAGCTAAATGAGACACAGTTTTCTTACAATTCGTTATGAGTTGATTTACAATTACATAAAAACGGCATCAAAACTTGTTTTGGGTAAATTTGGGGTAGACAGGAGCAATAAACCTATATCATTTGGTATAAACATAAGAGGCAATACAAAAATGTTCTTGATCCAAGTAAAAAGTAGTTGCGGCGGTGGCCAAAGGTCAAAACCTACTCCAAAATGACAGGGAAGCGGTTAGGTTAGGTTTTGCTTAGCTTAGATTTTGCTTCGGCTTAGGCTTAGCTTAGATTTTGGTTAGGCTTAGCTTAGGTTTTGCTTAGGCGTAGATTTTGCTTAGGCTTAGGTTTTGCTTAGGCTTACGCTTAGCTTAGATTTTGCTTAGGTTTAGAGTTTTACTTAGCTTAGTTTTTGCTCAGACTTAGGTTTCGCTTAGACTTACGTTTTAGGCTTTAGTTTTGCTCAGACTTAAGATTTGCTAAGGCTTAGCTTAAATTTTGCTTAGGATCAGCTAAGGTTTTGTTTAGGCTTAGCTTAGTTACTGATTTTCTTTACCGTTTTTGGGGTAGGTTTGGGCCTTCTCGTCGCGGTGTTAGATTTTCTATCAATAACAGATTTAAAAATCAAAAAGTTGTAGGTGTTTATTTTAAGCAGAGAAGACCAAGAAATTAACTAAAACTGTAGCTACCGAGATAAACAAACATAAATCCGCAGACATTTCAAAATCAAAACTAACCGCCAATCCTGAAGGGCCTTGGGAAACTCCACGACTTTTGGCACGCAGTTTTGAAATAGAATTTTCAGCCATATCTGCTCTCTCCTCTGCTTCTTCCAGTTGATGTTGCAGTTGGCGGTACTTGGCCAAGTTTGTATTGGCAACTTCTTCCTGAAACCACATAGTTTTTTTTAGAAAATGTTGACAATGGAAAAATAGCTGAATTATGGCAAAACTAAACTAATAATTTTTTGTTTTAATATTTATCTTTGAATCTGCTGAATCTGAAAACGTAGAATGGATATTAGAAATCACTTTAGTAGAAGTTTCAAATTCTAATTCTAACAATAATTTTTTAAAACTGAAATGCTTTATGACTGAGCAATTTTTAAAAAATTCTTTAAAATTTTTTTAAATATTTAAAACAGATGGAGTCATGTTTGATGCTTTTATTTGATTTGCACTAATTTTATGCAGAGTATGTGGCGATTTTTACTTATTTTCATTACTTTTATATTATAGTTCAGAAGTATAATGTTGATTTTAAAACTATAATTAAAAAAACATTACACTAGTCTGTATGTATCTATATTTTAAAAAAAGCAAGCATTTCATGCTTAAAAAATAACAATTACAACTTACCGCTTCTTCAACTTGTCGTTTGTACGTTTTAATCTTTGACTGCAATTTTTCCACAAGCTCATTCATGCGTTCTTGGTTTTTCTTGTCTTCATCAATCTAAATATTTTAAACGATACACATAGCCAAAACTGTTTTTTTACGATTGGATTCAAACAACAATGTTTAATTTGACTTTGATCTAGTTTCTAAATTTATGTAATTATTATTCTAAGAATTTTAATACCAGTAATAAAAATCTTTAAACTTCTAAAGTTTAAAGTTTTAGAAAATCTAAACTAATTAAAATTAAAGGCATAGTTTTAACCTGAAACTGTAGCTCGCGTACGTGGCGATCGTTTTTGGAAGCCAATTTTTGGGCGTCAGCGTGTCTTCTCTGCTCAGAGTCAAGCTCTTGTTCCAACTCACGAATTTTCGTTTCAAGTTTGGCGATGGTTTTTTTGCCACCTTTTAGAGCTGCCTGTTCGGCCTCGTCCACGCGAATTTGCATATCCTAAAACGTAATTGCCGTTACATTCATGATTGTCAAACTTTTTTGTTAAAAATGTAATTGATTATTGCTTTAATGTTTGATGCTGTTTTGATTTTCCAATGTCAACTTGCAGTTTCATTTAGATTTTTTCCCAAAACAATTCCCCCACTTTTAATCATCGGATTATTTTTAGGTTGTTTTACCTTTTGTTTAGTTTTTTTTTTAAATTCATAATATTTATTGGAGGCATGGCAACCTTTAGCGCTAGCTCCATCCCTTTGCGCATTTTGTCAATGTGCTGGCTGTGCTCTTGTTCCTGACGGAGCTCTTCTGCAAGTCGCGCGGCGTCAGCCATTGCTTTCTTAGATCTTTCTTCGCTGGCCTTTAGTTCGTTCATTGTCTCGTCGTAGTCTACCTAAACTAATTCAAATTTAAACCATAAAAAACAGTGTGTTTCGGGTGCTTTTTCGCAGGATTATTGCCACCTTTTTCGAAAAAAATGAAAATCTAATTGTTTTTTTTTAATTCAGTTGATAAGTAGATAGGTGGGGAAAAACAGCGACAGAGAAAATTGAACTTAAGTAAAAATAAACTTGTTTTTGACACTTTCTTATTTTGATTTTGATACTTACATGAATAGCTTGTAATTCTGCTTCCATTTTTCGTTTTGCATTCATCAGCGATGCATTCTGACTGTTAATCTCGTTTAGTTGTTCTCGCTGTTCATTAGCTCCCATCTCTAACTGGCGTCTATTTCTTTCACACTTAAATTTAAATAATAATAAAACAAAAACAAATAAATGTACGATACATTTCACTATTATTGTATAACACACATTTTAATTTAGAATTCACTTTTTTGTTTTAATTTTTTTCATTTTTATATTTTAATGGTTTTAAAACGTTATCATAAAATACAACAGATTGTACACTGTTAGCATTTAACACTATAGAAAGTTCATATATTCAATATCTTTGAAACATATGAGGATCTAAGGATAGGAATACAGCGAGTTAAATGAAACAAAAATATTTTTTATTGAATCATATTTGTCGAAATAATTAATTTTTAATATGGAAATTATTAAAAAGTTTAGTCTAATTTATTCAAAATTGTTGTTGAATAAATTAGATTTTTGAAGTAATTCATTTTAGATAATTTTTATTAAATTGAACTTTTTTATACCGCTTCCAGTTGAACTTGAACTTCATTTTTCTCTGACTGCAACAGATTGCAGCGTTTTTCGCTGTTCATGATTTGTTCCCGCAAGCTGTCTCGTTCACGTTGTTCTTCCTAAAGAAAAAAGTACTTTGTTTTATTGCAAACCATGATAATTGATTCAAAACAATAAAAAAAGTAATGAATACTAAAAAAGCGAATGTGCACGGAACAAATAATTAGTAAAAAAAGAAAAATTTAAATATAAAAAATAGGATTTTTACAAAAAATTGTATAAATGTGTAGGTTAACTTATTAGTTAAAACAAACACTGAGATAACTTATACATTAATGTCACCTTTTAGTTAACGAAACATTTAATCGATTTTTATAATTAGTTTGACTTTTGAATAATAACGTACATTTTAGACAAAAATCTTAAATCAGTAAACAAAATCATCAAACAAAACAAATAAAAATAGAATTTATACCTCGATCTGCATTTGGCACTCTTTGATTTGCTCTTGGTATTTCTTTAAATTCTTCTGAGCATCTGCATTGGCTTTGTTTGCGTGATCCAATCCAATTTCTAATTCATTTATGTCAGACTCCAATTTTTTCTACAAATATTTTAGTTACCTATAATTTTAAAATAAAAAAAAGATCTTTTTTCTCAGAGTTTTGTTACAGTAGTTATTTTTAACTTCCTAATATTTGTATTGAATAAAAATATATATTTATAATCATTATAGTATTTTTTATGGTTTTACTTTTAGATATAAATTTATTGATTGACTGAGTTCTCAACTAATCGTAAAATTCATTGTATTTACAATATATTGAACTAAAACTAAATTAAACTAAATCTAATATTGAACTAAATCTAATTTTACATTGTATCCTTAAGCATAGTACTTATTTAAAAAACAAACCTATTACTGGTCCTATTAATTTGCTTTTTCAATTTCAATGTTTAGACTGGCATGCAGGCAGTTTATTACAAGTATTTCTCAAAAAGCTGAGGGGTTTTAAAGTTTTTTTGTTTTTTTATTGATGAAAATCAAGCTTCAAAAATTTTAAGTTCTCCTAATCCTTTAATTTTTTTTTAAATTTTTTGTGATAAAAATTTTTAAAATATTTTTTCTGCTTTATTTAAACCCAGTCTTACCTTAACTCTCAACAGCTCTGCACGTCCTTTAGCTTCAGTCTCCAGACTGGCCTGCATGGAGTCAATGGCACGCTGGTGATTTTTTCTGGTATTTTCGAACTCCTCCTCCTTCTCTTGGATCCGCTTCTCGATCTCTGAGCGGATCTGACTCACTTCCACCTGAGCCCGCAGCACCTTGCTCTCCTCAGCTTCAAGAGCAGCTTCAGCTTCATCAAGAGCTTGCTGCAAACAATTATTTTATATTTGTATTAAACATTATACAATCATATACATAAAAATATATTAAATAAGACATTAAAAATAGAAAAAAAAATTATATTTACTTGCATCTCTTCTTTCTCTAATTCCAAACGTCGAGTCATTTTCTGCATTTCGTGCACTGAGCGGCCACCTTCCCCTAGCTGATCGGAAATATCCTTAATTTCCTGAACCAAAGCTCTGTTTTCACGCCGCATGGCTTCTACCTTGAAAATTTAGTGCAAAATAGTATAAAAAGTTTGAAACGGTGTATTTTGTGGATAAAAGGTTTGTATGCATATAACGGCACTTTGCATTAATATTTTAAATAAACCATGGGTTTTACAATAATTATCAGAAGCTCCTTTTTTAGAAACATTTTCTTTTCTAAACGTCCAAAGTTGAACTCAATTTGGCAAACTTTGCTATATATTTTGAACTATATATTGCTAGTTTAAAAAATACATACTTCGTGGTAAATGTGACCATTTTTTGAACTCACTTTGTTATTTATCAAGACTTTAAAGTAGTTTGGACAAACTGTTAGCTTAAATTTCATAATTAAATAAATGCAAAATATTTTGAGTTTTCATTTGTGAGACGTTTAATGATGTTAAATATAAAGTTAGATTTAAGATTTAATAATTCAAATCTCCACCTAAAACTATCAGTAATATAACTTATATTGACGAAAATTTTATAATAGATACTAAGCACTAGCCCTAAATCAAAGGCAAACAGTAGTTCTCTAGGTTTTAATCAGCAAGATTATTACAGTGATTTTTAAAAGTGTTTTTATGTCGTTAACTTTAATTTATATTTGAAAATTGGATTGTTATCAGCCACTACATCTAGATACAGTTTTGACTGTCTAATTTATGTTAATTTAAAAAAATAAACTACATCGCAAACTTTTAACCGATGTAAGCAAAAAAGTCAGTCCAAGTAAGTGTCTGGAATATGATGTGCAAAAGAAACTATTTAATGAAAGATATGTACATATACCGTTTCATTCATCTCATCGCAATGTGTTTTAGATTTGAACAGTTCTGTGCTTAAATTTCTGGCATCCCGTTGGTTGGCGTCCAACTCCGCAGACAAATCGTCGCATTTCTTTTTCCACTCTGCTACAACGTTGTCAAAACCTTTTTGCTTCTTTTCCAAAGAAGAGGCGTAAGCATTGGCGCGCTCCACGTCGACCTATGTTATTTTTTGGAATAAATTGAAAAATGAAAAAATTTTGTTAAAACAAAAAAACACATTCCTAAAAAAAATTTTTGCGAAAAAAAATTCTTAACGTTTTTTATGTTCGCATTAATTTGGAATATTTTGTAAAAAAAATTTGAGATATTAATAGATATTATTGAAAATTTAATTAACACCAATTTAACATAAAATGATGTAATACAAAAAACTACTGATGATTCATCACTTTAAATATGTATTATGTATTCAATACTGACACACGTGTTTGTTTTTTGCAAACTAACAAAATCATATTTAAAAAAACACCAGCCAGTCAACGCAAGTAAATTAATGTTACCATTCTTAAAATAATATATTTGACATTTTGTTTGATTCAAAAATACTTTTCTGTTTCAATAAATAAAATTAAGTTCTAAAAAAAAATAACTTTTTAAGCACCTGAGCATCATCAATGTCTCCTAGAAGTTTTGATCGATTTTTTTCTAATGCTGAAATTTTTGCGTTAGCGGCGTCTAATGCTTCTTGAGTTTCCTGAAATAAATAAAAACATGCAATAGATTCAAATACGCAATTTAATTGCAGAATTAATAAAACATGTTTAGATCTTTAATGATGTCGGTGATTGACTTTATTGGTTCAGGTTTTCATTTTCAATAATTGTACTGTAAAAATTCTCGTTGTTTTTATGTTTCAGAAATACAACGACCAATATTTTTCTAAACTGCTTTCAGCAGATGAAGTACTAAAGCTTGAAATTGGAGTCCTGTAAAGCTGATTTATATTCAAAAAGTAAAATGAAATTTATTCTGCATCGTATCCAAAAAAAATATAAAATAAAAGCTATCATACACTGCATAGAAAATTGTGAATGAACGAAGATTTCAAAATTATTTAACGGAAAGTTTAACAGGGTTTTCGAAGCCGGAAGTTAAGAACTTGGAGTTGTCAAAAAAGTTTATGGACTCTTAAAAAAAGAAACTGCAAAACAGCATTTCTTTAGGGTGAGACTTAAATAGGTTTTAATGATTTCGAACTTGCGGCTGCTAGTTCATTAATTATGAGTTTAAAAGTTTTTTGTTTTGGTTTCAAATTATAGATTTAAGTTTTTTAGGCTCCACCTTTTTCAAACAATTCGTGTCTATATGTCTTATAACGAAAATTAGCAAAATCATTATTTTTATTGTATTATTTTCCCATTATTATTGGTCTATAAATAGTTAAATGATTTAAAACTACCTTTGAAATTTCAGGTTAACTATAAGCATTTGCTTACCTGTTGTTTCCTAACCACGGCTCGTTTGGCGTCCTCCAGCTCTTCAGCCTTGACCATGCCTTCGTTCTCAAATTTGGACTTCCACTGCAGTATTTCAGCGTTGGCCTTAGAAAGCTGGCGCAGGATTTCATTTTTGGCGTCGTCAGCTTCCTCCACGGCTTCCCGCTGTTTCTCGCACTGGTGCTGGAAGTTGCGCAGCTCAGCGGCTAGGCTCTGACGTTCCTGAATGTATTGAAAAATATATAGTTATATAATAAGTGGGTTGTGATCACAGTCGTCTTGTAATTCGAAAAGCGATTGAATGTGCTTATCATTCATAGCTGACATTTTTCAAAAAATATAGGTATAATACTAGTAACCGTGAAATATAAGAAAGTTTTAAATAAAATATCTTATAAACTTTTAGGTTAAATTTAGCTTTTGGCTGGAGACTTCACCCCGCACCCACAAAAGATGGTACCTGATGGATCCTTGAGCGATTGCCTTTAGAACTGACTCTTGGATCAGTGTAATGAACCAAGCGAAACATTAACAACATACATAAGCTGCTTATAATCGTTTCAGCTGGCGAAGGCCTTGGAAAACGAAGGGTCACCTCATGATTGTCTACCGGATCTTTTTAGGTTAAATTTATTTTTTGGTTGAAGATTTTCACCTCACACCCACGAAAGGTGGTATTTGACGGATCCTTATAAGTTTTTACACTTACTTTTATGAGGTTATCCAATGAAATTCATTTGAATTAGTGATTTTCTTACTGTTAATACAGGAAAAAAATTTAAAATTGATATTTTTCAATTTTCTGGTGACCAAATCATCACATACATCACCATAGATATTTGTACCGCGATTTAAATATCATAGCTTTAGCCATATTTCAGCGACTAATAAAAGAATTTAAAATCACTTTTAAAAAACGGATGTGGCGCTTTTAAATGACGTTTAGTTAACTGAAATTCAACAACACATACATTTTGTACCAATGTTCGATTACTTACAAAATACTAATATAATAGTGGGGTACAAGACATCATTCAAGTAAATTTCATACAAAAATTCTTATGAGTATGCTCACGTACTCTGGCTTCCTCTTCCGCTGTCCTTTTGGCTTCATCCAGCTGGCTAGTCAGCTGACCCTTGATACGGTACAAATTGTTCACTTGGGCCTCCGCATCTTCCAGTTGTCTAG
This sequence comes from Microlaimidae sp. YZB2_3, assembly GCA_030248175.1. NCBI lineage: Eukaryota > Metazoa > Nematoda > Chromadorea > Desmodorida > Microlaimidae > Microlaimidae sp. YZB2_3. Next base: position 10,072 of record JASAMX010009211.1, on the reverse strand, counting down.
TTATTTCACCGTTCTCACTCTGTATACGCTGCTTCAACGCTGCCAAATCTCCGATGGTGCGAGCTTGCTCGTCACATTTTTGCTGGAGGTCGGAAACCTAAAAAAAATTTAGATAAAAATATTATTTATAATAGTTTAAAATAATTGCCGGTGGTGTATTTAAAATTCCATCATGGGCTTGGACGAAAAAGATGTTTTCAGTGTAAATTATAATAATTTTGTATTTATATCTTATGTAAATATACGAAACACATTTTAAACGACTATCATAATTACTTGAAGCTCCAGTTGTTTGTTTATTCTTTCCATATTGGTTTTACTTTTTCCCTCAGCATCCATGGCGTTGTGAATATCTTCCAACTCACGTTGCATTTGCGCTCTTTCTTTTTCAACTCTGGAAAATTCAGCGTAAACAATAATATAAAAACATTTATTATTTACAACAAATAAATTAATCTACAGTACGATATTTGTGGATATATTATCTGCTAGAAAAAAGCTTTTCAAATAAAATAATAAATTTTCAATTATAATGAATTTACTTGGCTTTGGCTTTTTGTATCTGATCCAGCTGATCTCCTAGCTCAGCTACTGCATCGTTATGCTTTTTGCGAAGTCCAGTGAGTTGATTTTCGTGGTTCATGTTTGCTTCTTCCATATCCCGCCGAATTTTAGCTAACTCCGCTTCTATAAAAATAATATTTTAAAATAGCATATCATTTTTTATCTCATCCATTTTCATTATTTTTCCACAAATATTTTTACATATAAATGAGTGATCAAAAAAATTGCTTAAAAATACCGTTAATTTTTTGAGAGACGTGAATACAGTCATTATTTTACAATTTATAAAATTACATTTGCTTATAAACAAACTTTAACAATAGTGAAATAAAGTTTACCTTTTTAATGCTAAAAGTGAATAAATAAAGAAGTCCTAAACTTGAATTCCAATCAATATTTCATTGTTCAAAAATAGATATGTTTTACCCCTTTTCTTATTCATTTCGATTTGGGCAGACGTAGCACCGCCCGCCTCTTCTAGACGCTCTGAAAGTTCTTCCAACTCTCTTTGCAAGTCTGATTTGCTGCGATCAGCCTAAAAAATAAAAACTTTGGAAAAAAATATTTTACAATCACAGTTCCAGTGAAGTTGTGTTTTGTGCAGCATTGTGTCACGACTAATGCAATTTAAAAACAACTGTTGTTCTTCTGCACCAAAAACGTAGTAGCTTTTGGTCTTCTAAAAAAAAAACAGCAACTAAATAAAAGAATATATAACCTTTTGGCGAGATCCTCGCTCAGCCTCAAGTTCCTCTTCAAGCTCGCTGATTTTGGCCTGGAGTTCTTTGATCTGCTTCTGCAGTTTTGATACCAAGGATTGCTCATCTTCCAACCGACTGCTCATTGCGTGTAATTCCTGCTCTTTTCTATAACATTTTTTAAACGATGTACTTTTTGGGTAATAATTTTTTATATCGCTCATTTGAAATCGCTCTTTTAAACCCAGATCCGCTGTAAATGGCTGGAGTTCCGGAGCATGGTTTTGGAAGGTGAGAACATCACTTTCCACAGAAAAGCTTTTGTCTGTTTTGTTCCTTTGAATCTTTTATTAGAATGCGAGCATATTTCTATTTTGCAAAAACACTACTGAAATTATCCGAAAACAATAAATGCCAAAATAAAATTTTTAAAATGCATGGGATATTTATTTCTTTTTTACTTTAAAACACTTTTAAAGATATTTTTTCGTTTTTAATTTTGCAAAGTCAAAAAATTATTTACTTTTTCAGTCCACTTTCTAAATCCATTTTCTGCTTGGTAACTTCATCTAAATTTTCTTGGCATATCTAAAAGTATATATTTGGTAAAAGTTTTTTCGCGCATTCCACAAATTTATACAATTTGTGTCTCATGTTCAAAAAAACTACACAAAGTACATAAAACTTTATAAATTATAAAAGATTAAAATCGGTACGCATTGATAAATTTCCAATTTATTCATAGTATTTTAACTAATATAAAATCAAGTAGTTTACCATTGAAATATAAGACCAGTAAACATATAGTGGACCAAAAATGCATACCTTTAGTTCTCCTTCAGTTTTTCTTTTACTCTTTTCGACGTCTTGACGTCCTCTTTTTTCTCTTTCAAGGCTGTCTTCTAGTTCGTCCAAATTCTGTTCCAATTTTGATTTGACTTTGTTTAAATGATTTACCTAAAAAATAAATATGAACTATTGTGTCAATTTAGTTATATTAGAATTACCCCCAACATTTTTTGTGAGTTTTAGTCATTTTAGACTAATATCAACTATAGATTTACATTATGATGCTTTCGAAACGCAAAAATTTTGAAAATTTGAAACGAAATGTGCTAAAAAATTGAAACAATTTGTTTTAAAGAAAATTTAAAAACAAACGCCATTAAAATGCTTAAATTCATAATGTCGAACTAAAAACTAATCACCTTTTGTTAAAAAAAGTATTCGCGTCAACTAACATTTAGGAATTTTAAACGGTTCCCTTTTGTCCTAACTGTAAGATATTGATTTACTATTTTTCGCTCCTAATCTGACAAAACGAGTTAAATATTAATAACAACCATGATAAGAATTACTTTATCTTCTTCAGCAGCTAAGTCATCTGTAACTTTCCGATTGTTTTCTTCCTGCTGCTTCTTCTCTTTATTTAATTTTGCAATCATCTAAAATGTCTAGAGACCGTAGATAAATACATAAAATAATAAGTAAGCCAGTTACAATTGTTACAGGTCTTTTAATATTTTTCACTTTTTTATGTCTTAAGACATAAAAAAAGACGTTTTTTGCAAAAAAAAATTATTTTAGATATTTTTCAATATAGGGTAACTCACTTCGTCTTGTTGACGCATTTCTTCTTGCAAACTCTTGTTAGCGTGATCTTTGTTTTGTTTTTCCGATTCCGCCTAAAATTGTCATATAAAGTGATTTACAATTATTTTTTAGAAATTTTACTGGATTTATAAAACAAATTGATTTTATCGTAAAACAAATAACACCCATGTTTAATGTTTTTTCAATGGTTTAAAAGTGGTAACATATTTGGTGCTTTATTTTGTAAAACATTCTTTTTTAACAATCTTTAGTATGATTTTGTTCGCTGCTCTGGTTTCTCGATTATTTTAAATTAATATTTTATTTTAGACATATTCTAAACAGACGGTGCACAAAAGCATTCTAAACAGATGGTCACATAATGTTCTAAATATATGCATACTACCGCCGTTTTAAATAACTTATGATAATTTCAATGTAGGTCTTGCATCAAAAAAATTTTTACCTTTCTTAAGCTCATTTCCAAATCTTGTATATTTTTCTTTAGCGTTTCTCCTTCCTGTTCCACTTTTTTCTTTGCTTTTGTAAGATCAGACAGCTTGTTCTCAAGCCCAGATACATTATCATTTAATTCCTATAAAATTAATAAAATGTTTTTAAATCTATATCCGATAGGACCAATGTTACATATCATATTTTGGTTAAACAAATCAAAAATATTCTCGTTATTAACAATTTTTGGCTAGGTTATCCAGGTAAAATCTCGCAACACAAATTGTTTAATCAATCCATGATTTTCCGTTTAGTTTCAGATTTTAAGACCAAAGTTTTTATAAAAATATCATTGAATTTTCACGGACTGGGCATTTCAAAATTTTTTTGTTATATAACCATAAGGCCGTTTTTTTGATTTTGCTACAAGCGTCCAGAGAAAAATTAAAAAGTTATTTCTTGAAAAATTTTATGATCTTTTGATTTTTCATTATTTGGAAAAAACTTTTCAAATTCCAAAAAAACTTCCGTAGATAATACAAATTCAAACTTTTAGGTTTTTCTGTACCAATTTTTGGACAAAATTTGAACCGAGCTATTTTTAATATGATTCTAAGATCATGGCTAACAGAATCTTCGCCAAATGTCAAAGATTAAAACCAAATAAAAAATAGTTATTAAAATAAATAATTATTACCCTGTCCTTGCGTCATATTAACGATTAAAATAATTATTAAAATATAGAATTAAATACAACATATATTTTATAAAATATTGTTTTTAATTCAGAATTCTTTAAAACTTATTATAAGTTTTACTTGCTACTGTTAGTTCAGTAAGATGAGCTCTTGCACGGTGTGTTTGCTATTATAAAGTACCGAGCTAAAAAAACTGGTATAAAATTTATTAAAACTTTTTATATATTATTTTACCTCTATCATTTTCTCCAAGACTTTTCTTTTAGGTGGTGCTTTATTTAAAAGTTCTTCGCTTTCCGACGGGGGGCCACTGAGATGTCCCATGATCGTTTAGTTTCGATGTCGATATACAATCAATTATCAATAAAAGTAAATAGCTGCCAATTTAGATTTTCGCACGCTCCTGCTTACCGTAACTTGCTTTTCCAAGTCTGTTTTCTGGGAGTTGAGTTTATTGATCCGCTCCTCGCTTTCCGACAAACTGCCCTTTTCCCCTTCCAACTTGAGGAAGAGCTCGTTTTTTTCTGCCAGCAGTTTGGAATTGGCATCTTCCAAATCCTTCCGCTGTTTTTCCTCCTTACCGAGACCCTCTTCTAATTCCTAAATAAACACAGAAGTTGCGTTTTCTTAACACCTATGGCTGAATCATTTTCATTATTTTTCCACAAATATTTTTACATATAAATGAGTGATCAAAAAAATTGCTTAAAAATACCGTTAATTTTTTGAGAAGTATGCTAAATACAGTCTTTATTTTACAATTTATAAAATTACAATTACATTTGCTTATAAACAAACTTTAACAATAGTGAATAAAATTTACTTTTTTAATGCTAAGTGAATAAAGTAAAGAAGTCCTAAACTTGAATTCCAATCAATATTTCATTGTTCAAAAATAGATATGTTTTACCCCTTTTCTCATTCATTTCGATTTGGGCAGACTTACACCGCCCGCCTCTTCTAGACGCTCTGAAAGTTCTTCCAACTCTCTTTGAAGTTGCGATTTGCTGCGATCAGCCTAAAAAATAAAAACTTTGGAAAAAAATATTTTACAATCACAGTTCCAGTGAAGTTGTGTTTTGTGCAGCATTGTGTCACGCACGACTAATGCAATTTAAAAACAACTGTTGTTCTTCTGCACCAAAAAACGTAGTAGCTTTTGGTCTTCTAAAAAAACAGCAACTAAATAAAAAAATATATAACCTTTTGGCGAGATCCTCGCTCAGCCTCAAGTTCCTCTTCAAGCTCGCTGATCTTGGCCTGGAGTTCTTTGATCTGCTTCTGCAGTTTTGATACCAAGGATTGCTCATCTTCCAACCGACTGCTCATTGCGTAATTCCGTCTTTGATACATTTTTAAACAATGTACTTTTTGGGTATTAATTTTTAATATCGCTCATTTAAAATCGCTCTTTTAAACCCAGATCCGCTGTAAATGGCTGGAGTTCCGGAGCATGGTTTTGGAAGGTGAGAACATCACTTTCCACAGAAAAGCTTTTGTCTGTTTTGTTCCTTTGAATCTTTTATTAGAATGCGAGCATATTTCTATTTTGCAAAAACACTACTGAAATTATCCGAAAACAATAAATGCCAAAATAAAATTTTTAAAATGCATGGGATATTTATTTCTTGTTTACTTTAAAACACTTTTAAAGATTTTTTTTGTTTTTAATTTTGCAAAGTCAAAAAATTATTTACTTTTTCAGTCCACTTTCTAAATCCATTTTCTGCTTGGTAACTTCATCTAAATTTTTTAGCAAGTTAGTATATAGCTTTGTTTTTAAACCGTTTTTCTTAGTTTAGAAGCTCAAAAAGCTTGTGCCATGGTTGAGGTGAACTACGAAGCGTACCTGACTGCTCTGTGTAAACCTCGTGTTAAAGTAAGTTTTTTCAACGGGCTAACGTTTTATCAAAACTGTTCAACTTAATTCAATTGGAGAAAAACTAAAATTCATAAAATAAAAGCAAAATAAAATTTATAAAATTTTAAAGATTTTTTTTAACAAAAAATTTTACGTTGAATACGTTTTTGAATTCCTATAAGATAACGAGATTGGAAATTATCTGGCAAATTTGAGAAGCGATCATTTTATGTTGGGTAATTCTAAATCTTAATTTTTTTAAATATATTTTTTCAGGTGGGCAATGACTGGGTGAACAAAGGTCAAAATCTAGAACAGGTCAACTGGGGTATGGGCGCCATGTGCAAAGGTATATATAACAGACTGTTCGGATGGCTAGTCAAAAAGTGCAACGTGACCTTGGACGCTAAGGAATTGGAGAGGAGTTACTTCATCGGCGTATTGGACATCGCCGGATTTGAAATTTTTGATGCAAGTCTTTTGTCTTTTTGTCAAGAATTTTAATTTTAGTTTTTTGTTAGTTTTTTAATTTAACATTAATTCAAAAAAAATCAATAGCTACTATTTTTAGTTTAACAGTTTCGAGCAGCTGTGGATCAATTTTGTGAATGAGCGTTTGCAGCAGTTTTTCAATCATCACATGTTTGTGCTGGAGCAAGAGGAATACCAGAAAGAAGGAATTGTTTGGACTTTTATCGATTTCGGTCTAGATTTAGCCGCTTGTATTGAGCTTATTGAAAAGGTATTTACTTTAAACTATTTGTTTTGACATTCGTTTATATTTTTATTTAAAACTTTTTACAAAAATTATTAACACCTTTTAATGTATAAATTTTTGTACATATTAACTTAAAATTTCAGCACAACTAATGCTTAAATAATAAATTGGAATTTTTTAGATATTTCTAATGCTTATAGAAACAATCTTGGACAATGCTTTTTTCTTGAAAAATCCAGAAACGCATCGAAAACTGCATATTTGCTATCGGCTGATATTTTTTTGATATTTTGATTAGTTTTTATATAAACCTTTATTGTTATTTTCTAAACAATTTTAGAAATTGGTTTAGATCACGCCTGATTTACCTTTAATTCCAAAGCGCTATTGATATAAAAACGAAAATTTCCTAATTTTCAAATTTAAACAGCCTGCGGTCGTTTTTCTCAAGTTTTCTACCTGAATTTAAGTTTAAATTGTAAAGATTTTGTAACCACCTATAATTTTTTAGCCAATGGGTATTATTTCCATGCTGGACGAAGAATGTGTGGTTCCCAAAGGAAGTGACACGTCATATGCGCAGAAGTTGGTGGACCAGCACTTGGGCAAACATCCGTCATTTCAAAAGCCAAAACCACCTAAAGGAAAACAGTCCGAAGCTCATTTCGCTCTGGGTCACTATGCTGGAATTGTAAGTTTTGTGAAAAAATTTGGTTTTTGTGTTTTAAAACACACAAACACAGAATAAAAATACACAATATTTAACCATTTATTTTGAAATTATACTTATGTTTTCTTGCTGTTATAAACTATCTTAAAATTAAAAAAACCTGAAAAGTCTTAATTTTTTTCTTTTAGCATGCAAAAAATAATAAAAATTTATTAATGATATAATTAATGCCAGATTTCTGTTTGGTAAATAAAAATAAGTTACATAGAAATTAGGAATATTACCATATTTCAACAAACTTTAAAAATGATGAATTATCGATAATTTAATTCAAAATTACCAGATTTTCTAGAGTGTATTCATTTGATATTTTTGTTTAGGTGCGTTATAACGTCACGGCATGGCTTGAAAAGAACAAGGATCCTTTGAATGATACTTGCGTCTCAGTTTTGAAATCTTCTCCGAGCAAAGTGGTTCAAATTATTTGGGAAGACTACACCACACAGGAGGAAGCAGCTGCAAAGGCTAAAGGTTATAATAACCTAAACGTATTTTTATCTTTTATATTGCAAACTGTTTGGATTTAAACCAATTATTTTGTTTAAATTAAATGCTTATGGGTTATTGTTGTATCTGCAGCTTTCAGCGCTTAAAATTAAATTGACGTGACATTATAAGCTCAAAAATTTATGCCTAATAGAAATACAAAATATTTATCTAATTTTTTTGATAAAAACTGCTAAGAATTTCTAAAAGGAAAGATATTTTTGAGGATTAGTAATAAAGTACAATGTTAGCAGAGAATTTTAATAATTTTTATAGATTATTAATGATTCAAGAAAAACTCCGTATACTTTGGTCAGTAATTATAATTTTCTTGAAAAATTCTTATATTTTCAAAATGACTACATACCATACATACATAGTTTTTTGTTTGATTAAAATTTATTTTAGAAGGAGGAGGTGGTGGTAAGAAGAAGGGCAAATCTGGGTCCATGATGACAGTCTCCATGTTGTACCGAGAGTCACTGAACAAACTTATGAATATGTTGGGATCTACGCATCCGCATTTTATTCGCTGTATCATCCCCAATGAATTGAAAAAATCCGGTGAGTCAATGATATACTTTTAATGGTATATAATGATATTTTCTGATTAAAAAAAATATATAATCAATAAGTAGATTTATGCTTAGAAAAATATTCAAACAAGCTTTAAAATAAAATAAATAGTTTATAGGAGTGTTGGACGCAGGTCTGGTACTTAACCAGTTAACATGCAATGGTGTGCTGGAGGGCATTCGAATTTGCCGTAAAGGATTTCCAAATCGTCTCATGCACGCAGATTTTCGTCAGCGATACTCCATCTTGGCTGCCGATGCCGCCAAATCCAGCGAAGATCTAAAAGTAATATATGTTTTCTACAAAGAATTTAAGAAATGTTTTTTTTTTAATTAAAAAAATTATAAAAATTTGCCTTGTTATAAAGGTATAAAAAACGAATAAATATCTTTGCTTTGTCTTTAATTTAGGTTTGTTCGGCCGGCATTATGGACGAAATTGTAAAGGAAGGCAAGCTGACTGAAGAAAATTTCAGAATTGGTCTTACTAAGGTAATTGTTTAACTCTATTTGATTTAAAATTGTATTACTGTACTGTTATATGTATAAATCTTATAATTCTAAAGCACTAAATTCAGTTATCTAAATATTTATTCTGATACACAAGAGGAAAAATCAGATAAGAAGCTTCTTAAGCTTCACAATTTTTTTGAAAGTTTTTTTGTTATAAATTAGGCTTATATTTAAAAACATCCAAAATATTCAGGTATTTTTCAAAGCCGGAATTTTGGCCCAAATGGAAGATTTTCGCGATGAGAAGCTGGCGGCCATAATGATCGGGATGCAATCGAAGATCCGGTGGTGGGTGGGACAGACCGACTACAAGCGACGCAAAGATCAGCAAGCGGGTGCGTATTACAATAAAAAATATAATAAAAAGACATATAATGTAATATAGCATAACAATAAATCTATAATGAAAGATTTGGCGTTTTAAAACCGAAAGAATATAAAGCCGAAATCCTTGAAGGTCTCGAAAGTGCGTTCGCAACTTTTGACTTAACCCGTTCGCAACCCTAATTTTTTCCTTTGAATGAACGTACTATTTATCGTACTGAATCCATTTAGGTGTGCGCAACCCATGTTTAGCAAGTTAAACAACACCGTATGCAAATGCTCATTATGTTAAAAATAAAATATAGTTGCTACAAAAATATTTGAATAAAAATACAAACACACTTCATATGTCACATTTCGTTTGTAGAATTTGGTCATAACTACTGTAGTTTGAATAATTTATAGGTCTCCTTATTGTTCAACGAAATATTAGAAGCTGGTGTACTTTGAGAACCTGGGAATGGTTCAAGCTTTATGGAAAGGTCAAACCACTCCTTAAAGCTGGAAAAGAACACGAGGAAATTGAAAAACTCACGGAAAAAATAAAGGTAAAATATTTTATTTAACATTGTTTGAAAATCGTTTGATATGCATCTATGTAATCGAGGAAAGCTAAGTTAAACAAACTTACAAACTTATTATCTATAATAGTTAAGTTTAGGCATAAAGCTAATTCTAATTTATCCCTATTAATTCGTAGGTTTTTGTCTGAATTAACCAGTTAATTTTAGTTTTTATACCATTCACAGTTAATTTTTTTTAAACTTATCCTATTCAAATAGTAATAAATTTGCAATTTTATATATTTATAACAATTTTTTAAAATTTTTACTTGAATTTAAAATACTTATTTTATTTT
>JASAMX010009210.1:0-14656 GCA_030248175.1 Microlaimidae sp. YZB2_3 | reverse complement strand
ATAATTGGACGTATATTAGTACTAAAATCTCTTGGGCTGTCTCAGCTAGTTTATCCATTAATGAATTTATATATTGACAAAAAAACCATAAATCAAATTAAAAAATTTATTACCAACTACACTTGGAATTTTAAACTACCAAAGATAAAACGCACTGTAATCATACAGGATTATAAAAACTATGGATTGAAAATGCCATGTATAGAATCAATCAATAAAACGTTTAAAATTAAAATGTTGGGACGAATTATAAATAATCCTTCAGCAAAATGGTGCGCTTTTATTTGTCATAAGCTAAAAAAAGTCGGTGGATTGGAATATTTACTTGATTGCACTTACAATTTCACAAATCTTCCAGTTAAGTGGAATGGCATCGATAATTATTATATTGATGCTCTAAAAGCATATCAAGAAGTTAGCGATAGAAGAATTGTTAAATTATACTGTTGGGAAGCCATTATAAACGAAAAAATAAACAATAATAAGTATATACTGATAGACAATACAACAGTTTATCATCGTGAAAAACGAAAATGAAAGCCATTCCCAATAATTGAAGAATGTACAATTTTATAAAATTCAATCAAATGCATTATAATCAAATTAAAGTAGTAGTCAATCGCGTGTGGGGAGACATTCTTAAAGCTGGAATAACTCAAGAAAGATACCCCTTACCAGAATGGAAAGAGTTAAATACATACAAAGAAATAAAAAAATATTTTATTATAAAACAAACAGAAGACCCAGCAGCAATTAAACACTGGAATGAAATAATTGGGGAACAACAATGGGCCTTCTGGACAGAAAATTTTATAAATATAAAAACAATAACCTCAGAAATAAAACTTCAAGTTTTACAATTTAAAATTTTACATAGAGTAATAAGCTGCAGGGAGTGGCTCTATAAATATAAAATAGTAAATTCTTCATTCTGTATCTTCTGTAAAAATGTACCATCAATAGACAATCTCGAACATTATTTTTTAAAATGTCCATCCTTGAATGAAATATGGATAAAGGCCTCAGAATATTTCAGATTGAAGAAGAAATAACATTTACTATTACGATAGAAAATTGCATGTTTTTACAAAATAGTGACAATGAAATAGTTAAAAAATGGCAAGAATATGCTCTTTGGTTAAAATATTTTATTCATATTCAAAAAACCGAAGAAACAAATCCAGATTTTTTTGCCTTTAAAAACTATGTGAAAACGAAAATCAAAACAATAAATACTGCAATTAAATTAACAAAATCAAAAGATGAAAGATTACTTAAATGGAAAAACTGGTGATAAAGTGTACAGATAGCCCTGTTTTACCCTACTAACATTAATTAAATTCGAAATAAAAAAAAAGGTTTTATATTTATTATCCAAAAAGAAAAGTTTGGCAAATATCAACACATGCTAATGTGTACATACAATATTGTACACGAAACCTGTGATAAAGCTATTATGTTGCATTATGTTTTTTGTAATATCCTATATGACATTTTATTGTAGTGATATATATTATATTATAAAAGTGTTGATATTTGTTATTGTACGCTATTATTATTTCCAATAAACCTTTAAAAATAAAAATATATTCTGTCTAAAAATATACGTCTGTGGAGACATCGCCCTTTTTCCTGCTCTATTTTTAAAGCGTTTTTAAGCCTAGTTGTTACTTTTGTAAATAAAATCATAATATTTTATCAAGCATGTATAATCGTGTCTTCTAAATTGTATGTTGCAACACACGATGCCACTCAAGTTTTATGTTTTTATAGATGTGCTTTAAGTGTTTTTTTTCTGTATTATATATATATTTTTTAATTTAATAAACAAGCAATACTTTATGGATTAACAATTTTTTATGGTGCCGACTGTTGGTTATTCTTTATGTTATATTGATTACAAATTAAAAAAATCTATTTTAAGATGTTAATTAATTTTATTAGGTTCCCACACTAAACGTAGTAAATACTATTTGCGAAAACACCACCACAAAATAGCGACTTATGATGAGGACATTGGAAATAGCATTTTGTATCAGGAAGCTGTCCGTATTTATTTCGTATGGAATTCAACGTTTGAATAGAGCAAAAACATGCGTTTCCATATTGCACTCCTAAATTTAAAAAAAAAGCACTATCTTAGTAAATATGTGCAATTTTATAGCGATAAGTGAAACATTAAATAAAAATATTATTTTGTTCATTTAAATTGTTTAGGACTTTTTTGAATTCATAATTATGTTAAGTTTAAAATTTTTTTAGAAGTGGTTCAGTTTTATTAAAATATTTTTAAAAATCAAAAAAATGGATTTTTCACTATACAGAAATACATGATTTATTCAAAAAAATATATTGCGTTTTCTAATCTGTTTAAGGGTGCTTTTTAAGCTGGCCGAAACTACGATTTTTCCAGTTTTGCCTGACCCAGCCACCCGGCCTACAGATAAAAATACTCAACACTATAAAAAAGCTTTTATTATACTTATTTTACCAAAATATGTCAAATGCTTTGTATTTATACTGCAAGCAAAAAAATCAAATGCAAACAATGGCATATATTTGGCATAGGGTAGCTGACTTAATTTCGGCCACCTTTTTTTTATTTTTTTGGATAATTTTTTTCTGGTAAATCAAGCCAGAATTTGGTCTAAAAATCAAACGAAAGCTATTTTTGTTATTCCAGTGCAAAATTTAAAAATTTCTGTTACATTTAAAAATCAGTGGAGGTTTAAACTTTTTTCATAGTGGCAGAAGTTAAGGTGCGTGTTATTAATTTTGGCCACCTAAAAAAACTGGCTATAACTATTACTAAAATGAACAATAAATATTTTTAAAGGTTAGAAAATTTATCCTTAGGTATTGTTCTTGGTACATATAACTTAGTTTTTCCCGTTTGCGAACTTTTATAGCTATTAGTAAGACTTTAAATAATTATGTCAAAACCTTACAAAACACAAGTTTTAATAACACGTGTTTTTTTGCTGAGTTTTTATTGGTGTGAAAAAATATTTCCCAAAAGTCCCAAACAATTTTAATGAACAAAATAATATTTTTATAAAATATTTTACTTATCTATATCTATAAAATTGCGCATATTTAAAACGATTCAAAATTTAAAAATTAATTTTAAAAAGTCCATTCCAAACTTTAAATAGAAGCATTTTCGATTATTTAAACATTAAGAAAGCGCAACAGCAGCACCGTACCTATGAAGCGGCAAAAAATTAAAAATCCTCAAAAAAATAATTTTGCTTTTGTAATATTAAGAAGTATTTAAAAAATTTTAGAGTGAAGCGATCGGGATATTAAACCAAAAAATATTTGAAACCGTAAAATTTATTAAACTAGATATCCACTAGGAAGCGATATTATTTAAACTGTCAATGCTGTTGGATTAATGCCAGTAATTCATTTTAAATCCATTCCAAATACTTAGTCCAATTTTCCTCCTGCGTAGGATTGGCGCTAGTTGTCGTTGTACCCTCTTCCTACACTAAAAAACCCTTTTTCAGAACTGGTTTGTTAAGAAAGATTGTAGGTTTTTAGCTATAGTAAACCTACAATTAATTAATTAATAATATTAATGCTATTAATTATTAATAATTAATTAATTAATTAATTAATTATTAATTATTATTTATAATATTATTATTATTACTTTAATTAATTTTGGATCCTGCCGACTGAAACAGGAGTTTTAGACTTAAAAAGATGTAATAAAATTTAGCCTGGGAGCTCAATAAAATTTATACTAACAACTTCAAATTGCACTAACATCTGTGGGCTGTATATTTTGTTTTAAAAACAACCGTGTTTATTTAAAAGTCATTAAAATAAGTGTCACTCAAATTCTTGTCCCTTTATAAACATACAAATAAAGTTTAAAAAACAGTACCTGCGAATTTATATTGCAAAATTTTACAACGAGCTCGACATTCTTCTGGTGAATTAGTATTTGAATCGCTCAAGTGCTTTTCAAGTGCTCGCGCTTTTTTATCTAGAAAACATCCTACATAGTCACCAGAATGCGAATCTTCTAAAAAATTAATTTTGCTATAAAACTTTAATTTTTGTACTATTTAAAGCTATTTAATAAAAGCTATATATATATATATATATATATATATTGCCTGGTCTTATGTTGGAACAATATCTATTTATTTTTAAGTGTAACTAAACTGGGTAGCCATTTTTGTTACCCATATTATTTTTACATATCTTTACTAAGAAATTAAATAATATTATTTTAATACATATAAACTATCACCAAGACACAAATCTAAATATTTTGGTATATTCCAAATATACCAAAATATATAAATAAATATTATAGATATTTTAATACGAGGCTTGAAGGGTTTTAAAATTTTTGTTTGATATAAAAATTTTTTACATTATGTTCCTTAATAGAAATTGTTACTTTTACAGGTTTTTCGGTCTCGCTCATAACCGAATTTGCACGAACAAACAGGATAACCGCAACGATCCTCACAATTCTCATATGATTTGCAGGGAGAATGGTCGTCACTACAGAAATCTTCTAAATACAGTTTGCAATTATTGAATTGCGTTAGGTTTTTGGTTGGTAAACCCTTACAAAACTACTGAACGACCCTTATTAAAATGTACATCTTACGAAATTATTAATTTCGTAATTAATTATATTATTAATTTTTTTTTTTAATTTTACTTTATTAATTAATTAATTAATTTTAATTTATTAATTAATTGATTAATTAATTTTAATTTATTAATTAATTATTAATTATGAAAAAAGAAGGGAAAAAAGAGACAAAAAAAGCGAAAATAGGTAAAAATATGTCTAAAATGGCTTAAAATAAATTGAAATAGGCTAAAAATTGCAAAAAATTTGCGATGATGGCGTCATCATAGGTCAAAAATGGCGTTATAATTTTAGGGTTTTTTTTCTTTTTTTGGCGGGGGGGGGGTGGCAATAAAACTGAGGGTTGCAAATCCTTTAATAAAACGGGGGGGGCATTTCCAGACCGTGCAGAGGTCTGCATTTGATTTTGACAGAATACTCTATGTCTATTAATGCCTTCTTTTAAAAGAAATTATTAGAATTTGTGTAAAGTTTACAAGACCGTAAATGACTAAGGAATTTCGAACTTGTCAAAAAGAGTTGTTAGACTGGGCAGAGCTCGTGAGCTATGCGACAAAACAAAAACTATTTTAAAAATGTCACTGTTTATTACGCTTTAAATTACTATAATAGTACAGAGCTGTGCATTGCCCCTCTGGGTTTTATTGAGGGGACTTGTAGAAATGTTAGGCACGGAGGGCAATTTGTATAAATGGGGGGGACAATAAAATGGGAGGAGGAGCAGGGGAAAAAGGAAAAAAAGAGAAAAAAGAGACAAAACAGAAAAAAAGGGGACGAAAAAGTGAAATTTATGTAAAAATAGGTCTAAAATGACTTTAAAGGCAAAATAGAATTGACTAAAAGCTGCAATAATTTTGCAATGTTGGTGTCATAATAGGTCAAAAATAATGATATAATTTTAGGGCACTTTTTCATTTTTGGGCGGGGGGAGGAGGTAATAAAACAGAGAGGGCACAGCCACTAGTATTCCGGGAAGGGGGGCATTTTCAGACCGTGCACAGATCTGAATTGTTTCTCTCCAAATGCTGGTGTGTTAAACTTTAAAAAACGAACTCTGCGAATGTACGATTTTAAATAAACTGGTAAAGTAGACTGATTTTTCTTACTGTATTGCAAAGACGCTCTGCTAAATAAAACTACCATGGCTATAGTGAGCAACATTCTCATTGTTGTTTTATTTCTGATTGAAAATTAACCAAAGGATGCCTAAAAATAGTTAAATTATTTTAAAAAAAGTGAGAAAATAGAAAAAAATTAATATCAATAAATGTTTATTTTCTTTGGAAAAAATGTACCAGCAAAATTTTTCTCACCCTTCAAAAAAATATAGCAGTATGACATTATATATATATATATATATATATACTTTTATTAAATACTTTAATATACAAAAATTAAATTTTATACAAAATTAATTTTTTAAAGATTCCATTCTTGACTATTAATTTTTCTAATAAAAAACCGAGCACTTAAAAAACACTTACGATTCAAATACTAATTCACCAAAAAATAACTCACTCTTTAAAATTTTCAATATAAATTCCATACTTTTTTTAAAATTCTATATTTTATTTTAAAAGACAAGAATTTATGACACCATTCTATACTTTTAAGATATACTTTTTTTAAAACAAAATATACACCCCACAATTTATCAATTTAATTTTATATAAATTTTATTGACTCCCACTAAATTTTATTACATCTTTTTAATCTAAAACTCCTTTTCATTCAGATCCAAAATTAATTAAATAATAATAATAATATTATAAATAATAATTAATAATTAATTAATTAATTAATTAATTATTAATAATAAATACATTAATACTATTAATTAATTAATTTATTTACTATACTAAAAACCTACAATTTTTCTTAACAAACCATTCTAAAAATTTTTTATTAGACAGGGTATAACAATGACAACTAGACGAATCTATTTAAGAAAATTACTAATATTTAATGATTTAAAATGAATTACTCATTAATCCAACACATTGACATTTAAAATAATATCCTTCCTATATATCTATTTAATAAATTTTACTTTCATATTTTTTTTTAATATCCCATCCTTCACTCTAAAATTTTTTAAATACTTCTTAATATTACAAAACAAAATATTTTTTTAATTTTTAATTTTTTCCCCTTCATATACTCTCCTTCCCTTTCTTAATTTTAAATTATCAAAATGCTTCATTTAAATTTCGAATGGATTTTAAAATTAATATTTAAATTTTGAATGTTTTAAAGTATGCGCAATTTTATAGATATAGATAAATAAAATATTTTATAAAAGGATAATATTTTTTCAGTAAAATTGTTTGGGACGTCGAAATATTTTTTCACACAATAAAAACTCAACAAAAAAACACGTGTTATTAAAACTTGTGTTTTGTAGGTTTTGCATAATTATTAATAGTCTTACCGTAATAGCTATAAAAGTTCCAAAACGGTAAAAAATCAAGTTATATGTACCAAGAACAATACCTAAGCAAAAATTTGTAACCTTAAAAATTTTATTGTTTGTTTTAGCCATAGTTATAGCCAGTTTTTTTAGATGGCCCGAAATTAATCGCACGCACCCTAACTTCGGCCACTATGAAAAAAGTTTAAACCTCCACTGATTTTTAAGTGTAACACAAATTTTTAAATTTAGTGGAATAACAAAAATCGCTGTCGTTTGATTTTTAAACCAAATTCTGGCTTGATTTACCAGAAAAAAATTATCCAAAATAATAAAAAAAGGTGGCCGAAATTAAGTCAGCTACCCTAGCTAAATATATGCCACTGTTTGCATTTGATTTTTTTGTTTATAGTATAAATACAAAGCATTTGACATATTTTGGTAAAATAAAGTATAATAAAAGCTTTTTTATAGTGTTGAGTATTTTTCATCTGTAGCCGGGGGCTGTTAGGCAAAACTGTAAAAACGTAGTTTCGCTAGCGTAAAAAGCACCCTCAAAAAGATACCAAAAAGCAATATATTTTTTTGAATAAATCATGTATTTCTGTATAGTGAAAAATCCATTTTTTTCGATTTTTAAAAATATTTTAATAAAACTGAACCACTTCTAAAAAAATTTTAAACTTAACATAATTATGAATTCTAAAAGTCTTAAAAAATTTAAATGAACAAAATAATATTTTTATTTAATGTTTCACTTCTCGCTATAAAATTGCACATATTTACTAAGATAGTGCTTTTTTTTTAAATTTAGGAGTGCAATATGGAAACTATGTTTTTGCTCTATTCAAACGTTGTAATTCCATACGAAATAAATACGGAATAGCTTTCCTATACAAAATGCTATTTCCAATGTCCTCATCATAAGTCGCTATTTTGTGGTGGTGTTTTCGCAAATAGTATTTACTACGTTTAGTGTGGGAACCTAATAAAATTAATTAACATCTTAAAATAGATTTTTTTAATTTGTAATCAATATAACATAAAGAATAACCAACAGTCGGCACCATAAAAAATTGTTAATCCATAAAGTATTGCTTGTTTATTAAATTAAAAAATATATATATAATACAGAAAAAAAAACACTAAAAGCACATCTATAAAAACATAAAACTTGAGTGGCATCGTGTGTTGCAACATACAATTTAGAAGACACTATAAAAAGTTGATAAAATATTATGATTTTATTTACAAAAGTAACAACTAGGCTTAAAAACGCTTTAAAAATAGAGCAGGAAAAAGGGCGATGTCTCCACAGACGTATATTTTTTAGACAGAATATATTTTTTTTTTATTTTAAGGTTTATTGTAAATTATAATAGCGTACAATAACAAATATCAACACTTTTATAATATAATATATTTCACTACAATAAAATGTCATATAGGATATTACAAAAAACATAATGCATAATAACTTTATGACAGGTTTCGTGTACAATATTGTATGTACACATTAGCATGTGTTGATATTTGCCAAACTTTTCTTTTTGGATAATAAATATAAAACCTTTTTTTTATTTCGAATTTAATTAATGTTAGTAGGGTAAAACAGGGCTATCTGTACACTTTATCACCAGTTTTTCCATTTAGAAAATCTTTCATCTTTTGATTTTGTTACTTTAATTGCAGTATTTATTGTTTTTATTTTCGTTTTCACATAGTTTTTAAAGGCAAAAAAATTTGGATTTGTTTCTTCTGGTTTTGAATATGAATAAAATATTTTAACCAAAGAGCATCCTTTGGTTAATTTCTAATCAAAATAAAAACGAAATCAGAATGTTGCTCACTATAGCCATGGTAGTTTTATTTTAGCAGAGCGTTTCAATACAGTAAGAAAAATTATCTACTTTACCAGTTTATTTAAAATCGTACATTAGCAAACATTTTTAAAGTTTAACACACCAACATTGAGAAGAAACAATTTAGATCTATCCACATCTAAAATGCCCCCCTTCCCGGAATACTAGTGGCTCTGCCCTCTCCGTTTTATTTCTTCCTCCTCCCCCGCCCAAAAATGAAAAAGTGCCCTAAAATTATATCATTATTTTTTGACCTACTATGACACCATCATTGCAAAAAATCTTGCAGCTTTTAGCCAATTTATTTTGCCTTTAAAGTCATTTTAGACCTATTTTTACATAAATTTCACTTTTTCGTCCCCTTTTTTCTTTCTGTTTTGTCTCTTTTTTCTTTTTCTTTCCTTTTTTCCCCTGCTCGCCCTCCCATTTTATTGTCCCCCCATTTATACAAATTGCCCCCCGTGCCTCAAATTTCTACAAGCCCCCTCAATAAAACCCAGAGGGGCAATGCACAGCTCTGTACTATTATAGTAATTTAAAGCGTAATAAACAGTGACATTTTTAAAATAGTTTTTGTTTTGTCGCATAGCTCACGAGCTCTGCCCAGTCTAACAACTCTTTTTGACAAGTTCGAAATTCCTTAGTCATTTACGGTCTTGTAAACTTTACACAAATTCTAATAATTTCTTTTAAAAGAAGGCATTAATAGACATAGAGTATTCTGTCAAAATCAAATGCAGACCTCTGCACGGTCTGGAAATGCCCCCCCCGTTTTATTAAAGGATTTGCAACCCTCAGTTTTATTGCCACCCCCCCCCGCCAAAAAAAGAAAAAAAACCCTAAAATTATAACGCCATTTTTGACCTATGATGACGCCATCATCGCAAATTTTTTGCAATTTTTAGCCTATTTCAATTTATTTTAAGCCATTTTAGACATATTTTTACCTATTTTCGCTTTTTTTGTCTCTTTTTCCCTTCTTTTTTTCGTAATTAATAATTAATTAATAAATTAAAATTAATTAATTAATTAATTAATAAATTAAAATTAATTAATTAATTAATTAATAAATTAAAATTAAAAAAATAATTAATAATATAATTAATTACGAAATTAATAATTTCGTAAGATGTACATTTTAATAAGGGTCGTTCAGTAGTTTTGTAAGGGTTTACCAACCAAAAACCTAACGCAATTCAATAATTGCAAACTGTATTTAGAAGATTTCTGTAGTGACGACCATTCTCCCTGCAAATCATATGAGAATTGTGAGGATCGTTGCGGTTATCCTGTTTGTTCGTGCAAATTCGGTTATGAGCGAGACCGAAAAACCTGTAAAAGTAACAATTTCTATTAAGGAACATAATGTAAAAAATTTTTATATCAAACAAAAATTTTAAAACCCTTCAAGCCTCGTATTAAATTATCTATAATATTTGTATATTTGGAATATACCAAAATATTTAGATTTGTGTCTTGGTGATAGTTTATATGTATTAAGATAATATTATTTAATTTCTTAGTAAAGATATGTAAAAATAATATGGGTAACAAAAATGGATACCCAGTTAGGTTACACTTAAAAATAAATAGATATTGTTCCAACATAAGACCAGGCAATATATATAAATATATATATATATATTTATATATATATAGCTTTTATTAAATAGCTTTAAATAGTACAAAAATTAAAGTTTTATAGCAAAATTAATTTTTTAGAAGATTCGCATTCTGGTGACTATGTAGGATGTTTTCGAGATAAACCAGCTCGAGCATTTGAAAAAAGATTGAGCAATTCAAATACTAATTCACCAGAAGAATGTCGAGCTCGTTGTAAAATTTTGCAATATAAATTCGCAGGTACTGTTTTTTAAACTTTATTTGTATGTTTATAAAGGGACAAGAATTTGAGTGACACTTATTTTAATGACTTTTAAATAAACACGGTTGTTTTTAAAACAAAATATACAGCCCACAGATGTTAGTGCAATTTGAAGTTGTTAGTATAAATTTTATTGAGCTCCCAGGCTAAATTTTATTACATCTTTTTAAGTCTAAAACTCCTGTTTCAGTCGGCAGGATCCAAAATTAATTAAAGTAATAATAATAATATTATAAATAATAATTAATAATTAATTAATTAATTAATTAATTATTAATAATTAATAGCATTAATATTATTAATTAATTAATTGTAGGTTTACTATAGCTAAAAACCTACAATCTTTCTTAACAAACCAGTTCTGAAAAAGGGTTTTTTAGTGTAGGAAGAGGGTACAACGACAACTAGCGCCAATCCTACGCAGGAGGAAAATTGGACTAAGTATTTGGAATGGATTTAAAATGAATTACTGGCATTAATCCAACAGCATTGACAGTTTAAATAATATCGCTTCCTAGTGGATATCTAGTTTAATAAATTTTACGGTTTCAAATATTTTTTGGTTTAATATCCCGATCGCTTCACTCTAAAATTTTTTAAATACTTCTTAATATTACAAAAGCAAAAGTATTTTTTTGAGGATTTTTAATTTTTTGCCGCTTCATAGGTACGGTGCTGCTGTCGCGCTTTCTTAATGTTTAAATTATCGAAAATGCTTCCATTTAAAGTTTGGATTGGACTTTTTAAAATTAATTTTTAAATTTTGAATCGTTTTAAATATGCGCAATTTTATAGATATAGATAAGTAAAATATTTTATAAAAATATTATTTTGTTCATTAAAATTGTTTGGGACTTTTGGGAAATATTTTTTCACACCAATAAAAACTCAACAAAAAAACACGTGTTATTAAAACTTGTGTTTTGTAAGGTTTTGACATAATTATTTAAAGTCTTACTAATAGCTATAAAAGTTCGCAAACGGGAAAAACTAAGTTATATGTACCAAGAACAATACCTAAGGATAAATTTTCTAACCTTTAAAAATATTTATTGTTCATTTTAGTAATAGTTATAGCCAGTTTTTTTAGGTGGCCAAAATTAATAACACGCACCTTAACTTCTGCCACTATGAAAAAAGTTTAAACCTCCACTGATTTTTAAATGTAACAGAAATTTTTAAATTTTGCACTGGAATAACAAAAATAGCTTTCGTTTGATTTTTAGACCAAATTCTGGCTTGATTTACCAGAAAAAAATTATCCAAAAAAATAAAAAAAGGTGGCCGAAATTAAGTCAGCTACCCTATGCCAAATATATGCCATTGTTTGCATTTGATTTTTTTGCTTGCAGTATAAATACAAAGCATTTGACATATTTTGGTAAAATAAGTATAATAAAAGCTTTTTTATAGTGTTGAGTATTTTTATCTGTAGGCCGGGTGGCTGGGTCGGGCAAAACTGGAAAAATCGTAGTTTCGGCCAGCTTAAAAAGCACCCTTAAACAGATTAGAAAAAGCAATATATTTTTTGAATAAATCATGTATTTCTGTATAGTGAAAAATCCATTTTTTTGATTTTTAAAAATATTTTAATAAAACTGAACCACTTCTAAAAAAATTTTAAACTTAACATAATTATGAATTCAAAAAAGTCCTAAACAATTTAAATGAACAAAATAATATTTTTATTTAATGTTTCACTTATCGCTATAAAATTGCACATATTTACTAAGATAGTGCATTTTTTTTAAATTTAGGAGTGCAATATGGACAAAATTGTTTTTGCTCTATTCAAAGGTTGAATTCCATACGAAATAAATACGGACAGCTTCCTGATACAAAATGCTATAACCTATGTCCTCATCATAAGTCGCTATTTTGTGGTGGTCTTTGGGCAAATAGTGTTTACTACGTTTAGTGTGGGAACCTAATAAAATTAATTAACATCTTAAAATAGATTTTTTTAATTTGTAATCAATATAACATAAAGAATAACCAACAGTCGGCACCATAAAAAATTGTTAATCCATAAAATATTGCTTGTTTATTAAATTAAAAAATATATATATAATACAGAAAAAATAAACACTTAAAGCACATCTATAAAAACATAAAACTTGAGTGGCATCGTGTGTTGCAACATACAATTTAGAAGACACGATTATACATGCTTGATAAAATATTATGATTTTATTTACAAAAGTAACAACTAGGCTTAAAAACGCTTTAAAAATAGAGCAGGAAAAAGGGCGATGTCTCCACAGACGTATATTTTTAGACAGAATATATTTTTTTTTTATTTTAAAGGTTTATTGGAAATAATAATAGCGTACAATAACAAATATCAACACTTTTATAATATAATATATATCACTACAATAAAATGTCATATAGGATATTACAAAAAACATAATGCAACATAATAGCTTTATCACAGGTTTCGTGTACAATATTGTATGTACACATTAGCATGTGTTGATATTTGCCAAACTTTTCTTTTTGGATAATAAATATAAAACCTTTTTTTTATTTCGAATTTAATTAATGTTAGTAGGGTAAAACAGGGCTATCTGTACACTTTATCACCAGTTTTTCCATTTAAGTAATCTTTCATCTTTTGATTTTGTTAATTTAATTGCAGTATTTATTGTTTTGATTTTCGTTTTCACATAGTTTTTAAAGGCAAAAAAATCTGGATTTGTTTCTTCGGTTTTTTGAATATGAATAAAATATTTTAACCAAAGAGCATATTCTTGCCATTTTTTAACTATTTCATTGTCACTATTTTGTAAAAACATGCAATTTTCTATCGTAATAGTAAATGTTATTTCTTCTTTCAATCTGAAATATTCTGAGGCCTTTATCCATATTTCATTCAAGGATGGACATTTTAAAAAATAATGTTCGAGATTGTCTATTGATGGTACATTTTTACAGAAGATACAGAATGAAGAATTTACTATTTTATATTTATAGAGCCACTCCCTGCAGCTTATTACTCTATGTAAAATTTTAAATTGTAAAACTTGAAGTTTTATTTCTGAGGTTATTGTTTTTATATTTATAAAATTTTCTGTCCAGAAGGCCCATTGTTGTTCCCCAATTATTTCATTCCAGTGTTTAATTGCTGCTGGGTCTTCTGTTTGTTTTATAATAAAATATTTTTTTATTTCTTTGTATGTATTTAACTCTTTCCATTCTGGTAAGGGGTATCTTTCTTGAGTTATTCCAGCTTTAAGAATGTCTCCCCACACGCGATTGACTACTACTTTAATTTGATTATAATGCATTTGATTGAATTTTTTAAAATTGTACATTTTTTCAATTATTGGGAATGGCTTCCAATTTCGTTTTTCACGATGATAAACTGTTGTATTGTCTATCAGTATATACTTATTATTGTTTATTTTTTCGTTTATAATGGCTTCCCAACAGTATAATTTAACAATTCTTCTATCGCTAACTTCTTGATATGCTTTTAGAGCATCAATATAATAATTATCGATGCCATTCCACTTAACTGGAAGATTTGTGAAATTGTAAGTGCAATCAAGTAAATATTCCAATCCACCGACTTTTTTTAGCTTATGACAAATAAAAGCGCACCATTTTGCTGAAGGATTATTTATAATTCGTCCCAACATTTTAATTTTAAACGTTTTATTGATTGATTCTATACATGGCATTTTCAATCCATAGTTTTTATAATCCTGTATGATTACAGTGCGTTTTATCTTTGGTAGTTTAAAATTCCAAGTGTAGTTGGTAATAAATTTTTTAATTTGATTTATGGTTTTTTTGTCAATATATAAATTCATTAATGGATAAACTAGCTGAGACAGCCCAAGAGATTTTAGTACTAATATACGTCCAAT
>JASAMX010009209.1:0-35840 GCA_030248175.1 Microlaimidae sp. YZB2_3 | reverse complement strand
TTCTTGGTTCAGTTACGTATTGCTAACATTGAAAATTTCAGAATCGTTAGACCTTCCCTGACCGATGAACAACGTGATAAGCAAAAAAATTTGCTATCTTTTAGAAAAAGTAATGATAGGCGTCTTGTTATACGTTACAATGACAACGGTGAACCTTTTATATTTGATTTAGACCGCAAAAAAGAAATAAAACATTGGGATTCCGAATAGAATAACACGCGAGCCGATCATTTTAGGAATTTAAATAAACGCTTAGTAACATTATGCTTTAACGTCCGTTTAAAAAATTATTTCCCGGAGTTCGAATGCTTGATTTCTGGTCAAGACTCTTTCTACGGTGTTTGCGACATCATTATGGTAACTGAAACTTGGTTTACTAGCGGGAAAGCGGGAATTTATAATGTTTTTCGTCATGATAGATTAAATAATAAGGCTGGCGGAGTTTGTATTTTTTCTAAAACTAAATTAAACGTAATCCCTGTAAATATTAATAGCAAATACAAAAACTTAGAAGTAATTGCGGTTGATTTTTTACTTTTTAAATCTAAAATACGATTAATTTGCCTCTATCGTAAACCACTTTTTACAAAACAAGATGATAGCCTTATTTTTAAACTTCCTCGAGAGTTAACAGATAATATTCAAGGTTCGATAATTTTAGGTGGAGATTTTAATCTCCCTAGCATAGATTGGTCTACTCCAAAAGTTAAATATAATAGTCAAAATGAACAGGAATGGTTTTCGTTTTTTGAAGAACTTGGATTAACTCAACTTGTTCGTGAGCCAACCAGAAAAAGTAATTTTCTGGATTTGATTTTTTCTAACGATTCTGAAATTTTCAATTCGGTCGATGTTTTACCCAGTTTTTCAACATCAGATCACGATGCGGTTCAATTTTCGCTCAGCATTGATATATTTAGAGACCATATTACGGAAGATAACAAGTGCATGTGGGTACCAGATTTTGAGAAAGAAGATTATGATATGTTTTCTCTTTATTTAAAAGCAATTAATTGGGATAATCTTTTTTTAATTGTTCTACAGTTGAAAAAATGTGGCAATGTTTTAAATCAGTAATAACTGTAGGAATAGTGAATCCACATACCTTTAAAAAAAATCTCAACACAAAATAAAAAAACGCATTTATCCTAAATTTATTCAAAAACTACAAATGAAGAAAAAGCGCTTATGGCGAAAGTACAAATATAAAAATAATAATTCGGAGTACAAAACAGTTTGTGCTGAATATCAACAATCGGTTAAAAATTAATTTAAATTTGAAAGAAAAAAATTTAAAGTCAAAACTCATTAATAATTTTTATAAATTTGTAAACAATAAAATTAAAATAAAATAAAACATTCCAGCTTTAAAAAAAAATAATGTATTTGCTGTTAGCAACAAAGAAAAAGCGGAACTTTTTGCTCAATATTTCAGCTCGATGTTTGTATTACCGCTTGATTGGAAAACTGCATTAGTTATTC
Organism: Microlaimidae sp. YZB2_3; assembly: GCA_030248175.1. Taxonomy (NCBI): domain Eukaryota; kingdom Metazoa; phylum Nematoda; class Chromadorea; order Desmodorida; family Microlaimidae; species Microlaimidae sp. YZB2_3. The sequence goes on along the minus strand of JASAMX010009209.1, from coordinate 34,358 downwards.
CACTCTTTAAGAAAGGGTTTAAAAACGAAAAAAATTATAGACCAATTTCATTGACATCTTTTGTTTGTAAATTAATGGAACGTTTGGTTAGAAATATGCTTTTGACCTTTTTTGCCAATATTTTGTCAAGGTGCCAACACGGTTTTAAGGCTAAAAGCTCAACTATAACTCAACTTTTGGAAACCGTAAACCAAGTGGACCAATGCTCTCAAAAGTAAAAAAAGTTGTTGATGTGGTTTATTTAGATTTTGCTAAGGCCTTTGATACGGTATCTCATGAAAAGCTTCTGTATAAGTTGGAAAAATTCGGTGTTACCGGAAGATTTCTCAGATGGATAAGTTCCTTTTTAACTGGAAGAGATTTAAAAGTTATAATCAATAACACAGAATCAAGATCTTATCTTGTAATCAGCTCTGTTCCACAAGGCTCGGTCTTAGGTCCTTTTTTGTTTCTTATTTATATCAATGACATAACTGAGTTTGTAAAGTATACAGAGATTAATTTGTTTGCAGCCGATGCCAAAGAGTTTACGCCAGTTTTTCGACTGACGAAAGTGAAGATAAATCAGCATAATTACAAGAAGATTTAGATAAAATTTCTGATTGTCTAAGCAGTGGCAGTTGAAGTTGGCAGATCACAAATGTGAAATTCTTCATATTGGATTAAAAAACAGGAACAATAAATTTAATTATTCTATTGATAATAAATTTCTTTCAAAATCAAATTTAATAAAACATCTCGGGGTTTATGTTTCAGAAAAATTAAAATTTTCAAAAAACATCAGGCCTAATTTTTAGAAGTTTTAATTCCAATTCAATTTCTAATTTATTACGTGCTTATATTGTGTACGTTAGGCCTCAGTTAGAATATGCAAGTGTAGTATGAAATCCATATTTGCAAAAGGATATTAATATTTTAGAACGTGTTCAGATAAATTTTACGCGAAGGTTGTTGAAAAGGTGTCGTATGACATATATTAAATATGAAGAGAGATTAAAAGTTTTAAAGTTGTTTGAACTTAAAAAACGAAGAGATCTATTTGACCTTTGTGAATGCTACAAAATAATTCATGGGAAAACTAATTTAAATAGTAGCAATTTTTTAATATAAATTTTAATTCAACAAGGACACTCATGTAAAATCAAAGTTCAAAAAGTAGAATCAATGCAAGAAAATACTTTTTTTGTAATAGAGTAGTGTCTAAATGGAATAATTTAAAGGAAACACAAGTTTCAGCCTCATCAATACTTTTAAGAATGGTTTTAGTTTTTAATTGACTAAAATTAGCGCTTACCACTGTAAGCTTTTGAGTCACTTTCTAGTAAATCATTTATTTCAGTACCGTAATCAGCTCGCATATTGTTATAATGTTTACTATGCATAAAAAGTGATTTAAGTTGATCATTGCTTCTGTAGATGTTTATTTATTAGAATAAACTATTCGATTTGATGTTGATTTGATTTGATACATTTTTATAGAGTTTAAACTTATACTTTGTATTCAACAAAAATTTCAATGCACTATGAATTTGGTTTGGCACTTTTTAAAACAACCATTAGTAAAATAAAAATAATATGCTAAATATTAATTAAGAAAGCAAGTTGGAAGAGTTTTATAAACACTTTTTCAGTAAAATAATATATTAAACTTTTGATATAACAAATTTGTCAAAAAAATCAAAAAGCTTGTTTTTTACGGAACAAATTGCAATACAATACAAAAAATATGGTTTCATTTTTTTCAGATTTCTGTCAGAGCTATAAAAAGCCAGCAGGAGATTGCACAGCGGTATCCTTTATTAGCAGCTGTAAATAGAGCCTCAGTTCCCAGACATCAGGCACGCGTGTTGTGGTTGGAATACAATCCGGCCGGTCAAGTAGAAGAAACTATTATGCTAGTTGGAAAGGTATCGTTTACTTTATTGTTGTACATTTTATTAGGTGTTTGTCATGTCCCAACAAAGCATGTATCCCCAATAAGGACGGTAAAACCCTTTACATGGTGCTACTTTTTTACATCTGGATATTTTTACCATGGTGCTTTTAACCTAAATAAACTGTAACTAAACAGTGTTATAGGCAAATTAAACCTAGCTGACTTTGATAAATGGCAGTTTTCAATCGACTTTTTAACAACAAACAATTTAAAATTTTAAGCAAAAACAGAAACCTTATTTTAACAATTATTTATCAAATTAGTCAACTTAAAACAGAAATGGCGGCTTAATTTTGACGGCTAAATTTTGTAAAAAGGCGGGATTTAAAAAAAAAATTGCGTTTTAACTTATTTTTAATAAAAAAAACCTCAAAACAGCACAATTTTAATTTGACCCTGTCATGTTTCTCAAATGATTTTACGAGGTCAGCAGATAATTTAACCATAGCGCAATACAATTATTGGTGCAATTTTATTAAATTTTTAGGGTTTTAACTAATTTTATGTTTTATAAACGTCTAAAATATATTAAATAATTTTCAGATAAGAGAAACAAAATAGTTTTTGAAAACAAATTTCAACTTACTAAACAATATTACAGCATCGTTGTTTTATTTAGGGCGTCACTTTAGATATTGGTGGTTTAAACATTAAGACGGATGGTCACATGTACGGAATGTCACGCGATAAGTGCGGAGCAGCGGCTGTTGCTGGTTTCTTTAAAGTATTTTTTATTTATAATTTAGAATTAAAATGAAGCAAGCAAGGTCTATTTTCTATTTACTTTATTCTTTTCATTTAATTTTAAAGCAACCTACGAAGTACTGTAAATTTTGTATAGATTTTACTTTTTTATTTTAAGTTTGGCTTGGCACGTTGGTTATAAATTAATACTCCAACTTTCATCCAGCTCCCATCACTTTTGTACTGAGTTCAAAATTAGTTGGGGTTAGCACATTAAATATTATAAACTTCATAAATGTCTACTACGTATGAAAATAAGTACCCAAACTACCAACTAAAAATTTTATAGATGTTGGAATTTTTAAAACCAAAGAAAGTTAAAGTTGTTGGTGTAATGTCAATGGTACGAAATGATATTGGTAAGTTATACTTCTATTCACTTGGTTGGTTGGTGAACAGGACTCCGTTCACTCAGTACATTAGAAAATTTTGAAATAAAATTTTTAATTTGCAAAAATATAAAAAATACTTAAAATTTAATTAACTTAAAGAAGTATTAGACAATTAAAATGTTTAATGTGTAAAAAATTACAGGAATATACTTAAAATTGTTTAGTTTAAAGGAATAACATTATATCTACGTGGGATTTAAGAATGAAATGGGATGTGAATATTGACTTGTCAATGCACCTAAATATTGTGAGTGCCTTGCTGTCTATATTCTTTAAAATTAAAGCTTGATAAATAAGAGGAAATTTTATCACATAACATATGTAACAACAAACAATGTAAAACATAACAAGACAACAAAATACAATTATGACTGCAAAAATAAGATGGTGAAGTTTCAGGATCGGATGCATACAGTTGTGATGAGATCCTTACTTCTCGGAGTGGTGAACGGATTCGCGTCACCAATACGGACATGGAAGGAAGAATGGCCATGATGGACCCACTTTTTGAAATGAAGGAAAGGGTAAATTTTTTTTAAAGTTTTTTTTAAATTGTGTTTAAACAGTAGCGTTGTAAATAAGCTCGGTATTCTAAACGTCACATTTGGTGCGCCATACATGGTTGTTGGTCCTCTCACACAGATATGTAAGCCAAGGTGTGTTTTACAGCATACACTTTTAAAACTTTAATATCATTATTTTTCAATTTTTTTTAAAATATAATTGTTTTTTTTTTAAAAAAGGTGTAAAACAGTGAATGTGATACAATCATACAATTGTATTGTATCAGAGAAGTTAAATGGCGTGTGTGTACCTTGCAACTAACCAACATAGTATAATAGCATCCATGTTCCAACATAACGCAGATTGTACACATTTTGGACATTCTGCATCATGTTGGAAACAGCATAGTGTCAAAATCAAACCGTAGTGTGTGCTTATTGATTAATTAAACCGTACTTTACATTCTTCTCTATATGTTCTTCCAAAATCTTTTTTCAAAAATGTTTAAAAAACAAAGTTCTGTAAAGATTTACAATTCAGTCGCAAAGTTTTAAATTTTTTTATTTTTGGTGTAAACCTTATTTTGTCCTTACCTAAAATTCAAATTCTTCCGATTTCATTTTTCTAATGTTTAAAAAAATGACGTTTTTTAAATTACAGCCAGAAAAAATATTTATAAGTTCTCTATGTTTTATTTCGTAAAATCACGACGAAAATACACAAGTACTGGAATTTTTCAAAAAAATTGTATACCGTATTTATTGTATACCGTATACTTGCTTATTTTTCAATATTTGGGTGTAAAATATTTGGCTACTATTAGAGACTAGGCTACTATTTTTTCAATTGGTGCAAAAAGGTAGGCTACTATTAGAGGTAGGCTACTATTGCTGGGCTACTATTAGAAGAAAAAAATCGGTATGATAGTTATAAAAGAAAAAGCTGATATGCGGGAAATGTTACGAGATGACAGTGTTTTTTGTTTTTTTAAATACTAATATTAAACTGATTGTGAATGGAGTTATTCTAAACTATATCTTTCGTCACACTATTAAACCATTATTAATTGGTTCCAGACAATGTACGATATAATTTTGTTACCGTTTCTTTTAATATCTCAATAATTTATTAATACTCAAAATTAAGATGATATGAAAATAAAAAAACTAAAAAGTGTTTTTTACAAATAAAACTTTGAACTTGCGTATTATTTGTATTGTATTGTATTGTATTTTTATTTCGTCTACGACTGGGACATACATAAAGAATAGACACATTGCACTGATTTGAAGACAAATTGAAAAGGTTTGACAATGGCGAGTACGATAGTTTTATCCAAGATATTCGAAACAAAAAGTTTTACTCTATACCGCATCTAAGATAAATTATTTTAGGCAAAAAATGAAACCAACCCTCAAATCTACACAGTCGCCACCTTGACTGGGCACGCATGGCTAACCGTGGGCAAAGGCTATTCTATAGTTCTTGACAATGGACCGGCACATAAGGCTCAGAACGCTCATTATTTAAACTTTCAATCAGAGAGAATTGGAGATATCGTGGAAGTTTCAAGAATAAGAAGAGAAGTATGTATATGTTTTTTTTAAAACATGACAAGTGTTCATGCATTCATGACAAAAAAAGTGTGCATGCATATAAACCAGAATAAAAAATCGTGCCCATAGTAATTTTGGTGACAATATCGCAAAAGGCTAGTAAATTTAAATAATTAAAAAATTGCGATTTCGCGATTGCTGCGTTCCTGACTTATAATTGCCATTCCATGTAAAGACCAACGGAATATTTTATTTCCCTGCAGTAGACTATAGGCACCTTGCACTGGAACTCGGTTTATACATGAAGTATGCAATATACATAAGCGTCACCATAATGGATAATTACCGTATCTCCTACTTATCTTTCGTAGTATGCAGATCAACCGATCGAAAGCGCGCGAAATTTCAATCGGTTGATCTGCATACTACGAAAAATAAGTTGGACATACGGTAATTACCCATTATGGTGACGCTTATATATATTGCATACTCCATGTATAAACCGAGTTCCAGTGCAACGTGCCTATACTTTTCTGTCCAAAAATACACTTGAGGTAAAATCGACCATTATTTACTGCTATATTTTAAGATAATTTTCGATAGTGTATTTATTTTTTTTTAATTTTCTGGTTGGAATTTTTTGTTTTTTAATCATAGTTTTTATTTTGAAATAAGTTGTGTTTAAATGAATAACAACTTTAACTCTGTATTTAGGACTACGAGTACCATACTAGCAAAGGACCGTACGAGGATTTACTTCAAGGTGGAAGAAAACCGAGCACTAAACGTGAAAGAGGTAAACATAAAAGCATAGGGAATTTTTAACCCTTTTAAAGGATATCACATTCATAATCGAAATAATGTGAAATATTCAATAAAACGTTAAAAATAAAATAAAAAAAAAAACCTTTTACCTCGACTTTTTAAATTTTTCGCTTACTAAATAAATGTGTATAAGAAATTACTTCGATTTTTTTTAACTTCATAAAGGTATAAATTTTTGTTGCGTATAATAAAGCTAGGTGTAATAACTCATTTTAAAATTTTTTCCGCTAGGTGTTCGGTTTTAAATCCAAGGTATTTAGCAAACATAATAAAAAACACTTGATTTATTAATAATTTTCATTTTTTAAATTTTATGTTTGCAATCAAAAACAATATGCGCTAAATACGAAAAATCAGAAAAAATCACACATTTGACCTTAAAATTGACAAATTTGGTCTATCGAACTACTTGCTTTTGCTAATTAACCCTCTACGTCTTTCATTACCTCACAAAAATTTTTGCCTTACCTGTGGATAAAAATAGCTGATTACGAAGTTTTTTCTTATTGATTATGTGGAAAAAAACCCAGAGGAATATCTTTCGAGACGCCCTTAACCCTTTGGGATACATTCCAATGCATATTTGCAGAAGAGATTCCGCGTCCCCGCGACTCAGTGATAACCGAGGCGCCTATCGCGTCCCGGACGCCATGTTTAACACACAGCAGCACTAACGCGAAATACCTTCTGCAGATTTGCACAGCTTTTGGGATGAAAAAAATCCCAAAGGGTTAAACGGGTATTTGCCAATGGGCCTTCAAATAATCAGTAACGTCATAACTTTTTATAAATACCAAAAATCTAATACATCAGCGTTTTGTGCAATTTTTTTATGTCCCATATGTTTTTTAGGGCACCAGTCACCAGCAGCGTTACTTATTCTTGGATCTGGTTTATCAAAACACGGGTTGGATTCTGAACACCCAATTAAATATTCTCATATTGACATGGCAGGTAATTTGCATAAAAGTTGAATTTCAGAGGATTAAATAAGATTTTTCTATTTATACAATAACGATAGTTAAAACCCTCCCATTTAAAAGGAAATTGTTCAGTTTTAAAAACCTTTAGAGAGTTATGACCTTATAGAATCATTTTTAGCCAATTTAGGGCTTGGGAAAAATGGAGATCTTTCATCCATTGGAGATCCAACTTTTCCCCAAGCGCTAATTGGCTAAAAGCTATTCTAACAGCTCCTCCTACAACCATTCCAACAGAGCAATACATATATGACGTGATCACGAATACTATAAGACACTTTCAAGGTCCTTAAAATCCTCACGTGGATCTACCTAGCCCTAGCGTAACCAAATTTAGGGTATTGTGTACCACCAAAAAATCTAAATTCGCAATTAAAAATAAATTATTATTACTGAAGTGTTACAAAAACTGGTAAATTAATTAGTGTTGTAAAAAGTAATGATTTTTAATTATTTTAAGTAAAAATAAAAGCAATATGAAAAATTTTAATTTAAGTAAAGTAAAAGTAATTTGTGATTTTTTTATGTAAAAGTAAAAAAAATTTAAGTAAAGTAAAATGTGTCTTAACCTTCTCCTGGGGGTGGTCCCTTTATTGTGAGAAATGGGGAAAATAAAAAGCTGGGTCTATTTTTTCTATTTTTTTCTGCCTGTTTTTCTTAAGTGGTTTTATATTTATTTTACTATTTTTTTAATTTTAACTATTTTTTTTTTTTTGGCTTGTAATATTAATTAAATTATTTTAAAAAGTTATTAATTTTAATTAGTTTTGTATGAAAATTAAAAAAATGGTAGGCGCGCGGCGCCGTTGGGCAAAAAATAAAATGTTTTGAATATTTAAAAGTATTTAGAAATTTTGAGAAGAAAGGGGTCGTTTTAAATATATTTGAATATTTTACGTATGTTAGTGCTCTGTTTCTAATTTTCCCTCTAATATGATTGCGCTAGTAGTTATGTACTCTTCCTAACACTACCCTTATTCCGACTAGTCTATAGGATTCACCTAGAACAATCAGTAATGATGTATTCACCCCATTGTCATGGCAATGAGAAGTTGAGAGATAAATATCGTATTTTGTGTTTGCGTTTTGGATGTTTTCTTCTTTTTTTTTAACAATTTGTATAAATATTAGAGTTATTTTTATTATTACTTTTTTTTTATTTTACATAAGTTTTGTTCTTTGTTAAAATAGATATTTTTTTCTACTAAGCAATAAATAATATATTATTGATAAATTATGTTATTTGATAAAAATGGTATATTATTGACATATTTAAATGTAAAAATAATTAGGTTTAATTATATTAGTGTTAATGTTAATTGGTGTAAATATGTTTTATTGTCTTTAATAAAAAATGCATTAAAAAATAATAGTGTGAGAAAAATTTAATTTAAGCTGTTATATCCGCCAGGGTAAAACGATTTTTAAGTATGTATATCGAAGTAAAAGTTGGCTTTGGCTGATTGTGTTTATTTGACTAAAATTAGGTTTTTTCTTTATGACTCGCAATATTGCTTTAGCATGATTTTTGTGATACCCATAATCCATTATTTAATATGAGCAATTAAATATATAGCAATAAGCTTTTAAAATGAAAGTTTTTTTGTAATAAATTAAAATTTGTATTTAATTATTTTTATTTGGAATTTAAATTATGGGTAAGCGGAAGAGGGGTGTTTACCCGCACCGCCAACTTTTAGAGAACGTGGGTAAATTTTAAATCTAGAACCTTCTTTTTTCGTCTTTCTCACTTTTTTCCTTTTTTATTATTATTATTCCAATGAGAAGGAAAAAATATCGAAAATCGATATTCCTTCTTCGATATTTCTTCGTTAGTGATTGATCAAATGGGCTCATTAAAAAAAGGGGAATCGTAACTTTCTTAGAAGGCACTTATTTCATTTAGGTTTTTGTTATCGATTTATCGAAAATAATAAATTGAAAAAAATTGAAAAATAAAAACAACCAACCACACAATAACAGCCTTTTGGCAACAATACGGATTGTATAGAACACAGAGTAGATAAAGGACAGCCCCTTGTAGAAACTGTACCGTAAGAGTAAAAGATTGTGCTCGGTTTTATTCACTGGCAAAAACCGCACCATTTTCCAGCGCCATCTATTTCAAACGCACGCACGGGAAACGTAGAAAACAACAAAGTACTTTTGTTAATTTTGCGTTACTGATGAAATAATTAATTTAAAGTTTTATTTTAAAAAAAGCATATATAATTGCAATCATTGCTGGTGCGGAAGAATCCTACGCGGTGGTTTAGCCCCGACAGCACCACGCCAACTATAATTAGAGAACTTAGAAAGAATTAGAAACATTGCGAAAATTTATACTTATTATGATTATTCCATTTCAAAATGAAATCTTATCATATTCTAAAGTTGATATTCCTTCATCAAGTTTACACCGCGATTTAGCCTTGCGGCACCACGCAACTATAACTGGGGCACAAGGTAATTTTTGTAATTCATGTTCAATTTTTGTAATTCACATAAATTAGCTACTTGATGTGAAAAAAATTCTGATTTTTGTTCACCTGCTTGTTGAATTTTTTTATTAAAAATAATTGCAATTATCAAAGGCGTAGGAGCCCCCATTTCAATTTAGCCCACGGCACCCAGCAAACTATAATTAGAGAACGAGATAATTTTTTAATTCATGTTTATCATCTTTTTCTTATTATTATTATTTTTATTTTTAAATATAATTGCAATTATTGCAATTGCGGGAGTGCCACTGGGCAATGTATGCTCACTCCACCGCGCCAACCATAAGTAAAAAGAAGTGGTTAAATTTTGTAATTAATGTTTATCTTCTTCTTATTATTATTTTGAGCCATGGCACCGCGCAAACTATAATTACAGAACGTGGGTAAATTTTGTATAATGTTCTTCTTTTTATTATTATTAATATATATTTTTTAAAGGCTTATATCCTAAAACCGTTATTCCTTGTTGGTTACTGATTGACCAAAAACAAACATGGGCTCTTTGAAAATGGTTAAAAATTCTGCAAAAATTTTTTTAGGAGCCACTTTTTATCGATAAATGATACGTGTTCTATTGATAATATTAAAACTGTTAAAAAAAGTATATCTCATCAACGGAATGAATATAAACATAGGTCATTGCGCAGCTAAAACTATTTATTTGATTATTTTTTTTATTTGATTAAAAAAATAGAAGACTAGCCATAAAAATGCTCTATGAATAGAACAGTAAAAAAGGACCTCTTTTCCCCGGCGTTGTTTACAGAAAAGACTGTGGCATTAGTTGAGATACATTATGTGAACTAAGTAAATTTGCATTCGGGTCTAAAGCAGCTGCCTACTGAATAACAATGTCTACCATATAATAATAATTTGTCTATACATTAAACTAATCACACAGCACTGTTACATTTTTTAGTCTTAACTGAAATGTCAATTGAAAATAATCACACCAATAGCAATCTTTTTAAAGCGAAATCGCCACTTTTTTCAAATTCTATAGTTGTTTCTTACACATACAAATATCAACTCCTAACTGAAAATGTTACGATTCCGGGCACGGTCAAAGGTTACTGTGAGTATAATTTTTTCAATTTACATTTCATCAGACAAATAAAATGCAACAGTGCTGTGTGAATTAAGTTTCGATGTATAAACAACTCATTATCATAGGGTAGAAATTTTTATTCAGTGGGCAGCTGCCCAACCAAATGCAAATTATTTACTATAGTCCACATAATGCCCATCTTAGACTATTCCGCATCTTTTCTGTCTAAACATACTCCCGGAAAAAATCGCCCCTTTTTCCTGGTCTAATCGTAGAGCATTTTTCAAGGCTAGTATTTTATTTTTAAAAATTGATACATTGTTAGCCAGTTTAATTTATTCATTAAGGGACTTACAAGATTTAACATAAAGCTTTAAAAAAACTTTATATGTAACCTCTTTTAATGCTCATGCTATAATAAGTATTGACAATATTTCTAGCATTCACGAAGCAGGTAATATTGAAGATGGTGGCTTTAAAGATAATTAATTCTGGGAGTTTCTGGGACAATACGTAGAACTCTCATATCGGCATATAAACTTTCCATATTTTTGAAAATTTCTTTGTCTTTCACATATTGCTCCTGATCTTTCCTAAAAATTTTTTTCAAAACTTTCGTTTGATATTTTCATTTAATCACGCTAAAAAAAATAAGTCAATAATAAAGTAATGCGGTATTGTTTCTGCAAAGTGTTTTTTCTCGTACAACTTGTAATTTTTTCGAATTTTAGCATAATTAAATTTTCAGCGTTATCTTAATTTTTAATATTTATATTTATTTCAATAATACTGCAATAATTGTTTAGGTAATTGCTTTATTTGATGTTATATTTGTTGTTAGTTTTAATTTTGAGTTTATTTTATTAATATAATAGATTTTTGGATTATTTTAATTTTACTACTTTTAAATTTCCTTCTATTACTTTTACTTTTACTTATCAATATATCAAAAATAAAAAATAAACAGACAATACCACCTTTAAAAAAGCATGACACTTCTTACACAACAAGTAATATTGAAAAAGCGGAACTTTTTGCTGATTATTTTAGTTCTGTGTTTACTGAGGATGATGGAAGTCTGCCTGAATTCACACCAAGAACAGAAGGAAATATAGAAAATATGTTTTTCAGTGCAAGGAATGTTGTTAAAGCAATTAAAAAATTACCAAATAAGTTATCTCGAACGCCAGATGGTCTGCCAGCATTTTTTCTTAAATGGCTTGCTGTTGTAATTGCAGAACCTTTGTCAAAAATTTTTCAAAAATCTTTTAATTTGGGTATTTTACCAGAAGACTGGAAAACTGCTTTTGTTATACTTTTATTTAAAAAAGGTACAAAAAATGATCCAAATAACTATCGTGCAGTTTCATTACTTTCTAACGTGTGTAAAATAATGGAGCGTTTGATTAAAGATTAACTTTTGACGTTTTTTATAAATATTTTGTTTAGGTTCTAGTATGGCTTTACGCCTAAAAGTTCAACTATAACACAGCTCTTAGAAACATATTTAACAATTGGACTCTTTCTTTAAAAGACAAAAAATCAATAGACGTCATTTATTTGGATTTTGCAAAAGCGTTTGATAAGATTTCTCACAAAAAATTAATTTTTAAGTTAAATAAACTTGGTGTAAATGGAAGATTTTGAAATGTATTGAATCATTTTGATAAGCAGAAATATGAAAGTTATGAAATTATAAATGAATCTGAATCATCTTCTCGGGAACTCAAAAGTTCAGTTCCACAAGGCTCTGTACTTAGACCTTTTCTTTTTTTATTTATAATAATGATTTGGTGGAAACAGTGCAAAAATCTGACATTACTCTTTTCGCTAATGACGCTTGGATTTTTACTAGTTATTCTCCTGAGAATGCATCAAAAAACTGTAGGATTACAAGAAGATTTAGATAGGATTTCAAATTGGTCTAAGGATTGGCAAATGGAATTATCGGAACAAAAGTGTGAGGTTTTACATATAGGACTAAAACAAAATGAAGAGAAAGCTACTTATGTATCAAATTAGAGGAAAAACTCTTAAAATAACGAAATTAATTAAGGACATAGGTAAATACCTATGTCCTTAATAAATTTAAAATTTTCTGAGCATTGCAAAATAATATCAAAAAAAGCATTTGGAATATCTTCATTAATATTTAGAACCTTTTTTCCTCGAATTCAGGGGATAATTTGTTGCAAGCATACAAAGTTTATGTAAGGCCTACTCTTGAGTACAGTAGTGTTGTGTGGAATCCTTATCTTCAAAAAAAAAAATATTATTGAAAGTATTTAAAGAAGCTTTACAAAAAGGTTATTTAAACGATGTCATATTCCCTACATTGATTATGTAATGAGATTAAAATTTTTAAACCTGCCAAAGTTTTCAGAACGTCAAAGTCTTTTTGATCTAACACAAAGTTATAAAATTATTCATAATAAAACTAATATAAAAGCTCAGGATTTTTTCACTTTTAACACTAATCCAACAAGAAGTCCAGATATAAACTAAAAGATTAGAAAAGTAGAATAAATGTACGTAAGTTTTATTTTAGTAATAGAATTGTCTCAATATGGAATACACTAACACCAGAACAAGTCTCAGCCACTTCATTAATTGCTTTTAAAAAAGTTTCAGATATGGTTCACATTAGGGCTACTTAGTAGCCTTTAAACCATGTTCTAGTATTAACCATGTTTTTGTTCGATATTATGCGATCGTAATCGGTTCGCTTTTTGTTGTTACTGTTTAGTTAAATAAATTGTTGTCGTAATTGCTGGAATAAACGATTTGATTGATTTGATTTGATAAAGACCTCCTGTCACAAATCAAATTTCTATATCGCTCGGAAAGGACTAGTGCTTTAATAAAAACTCTATATACTTCAAGTTTAGAATTCTGGCATAACAAGACCAATGCTAAAATTGTTTCAACCATATTAATAGTATTTCGTTCCGGTTGATATATAAATTTGTTCTTTTAGAGTGCTCTTTTTAAAAAGTTATTTCAATTGTTTATTTTTTTCGTAATTTCAAAAGAAGTTTATACTAGATAATGAAGTAAAAATTAATTTTTAAGTTTGTGTTGTTTTAACAACGCACGGAATATAAAAAATCGGGGACCAAATTGTACAATAAATAAATTCGCCCCCGCACAATAAGTTTTAAAGAAAATTGCGTTTTTAAAACTCCTAGGAGCGAATTGTCCTAGTTAAAATTGTTTATGAGTTAATTGACCCGGAAAAACAGTTGATTTCAGTAAAAGGCATTAAATTTAAGGCCCCTAAGCAAAAAATAATTTCTGACTTGGGAGCACTAGCCTAGATTTTTTTCAGTAGAGCCTTTTTAGTAGAGCCTATCTTTTTTGAGCAGACCAAATATTACAGTATAGATCTTTACGGGCGTAAGTTTTTTGGAAATTTACTTATGTTACGCTTTAGATTATAACCCTGGTTTTAAGGTAAGGATGTATATTTAAAATTCATATAGCAAATATATATTAGCAAATCAGGCAAATAATAAAAATTATAACTTAAATAATTGTCTTGTCAGATGCAGCAATATTATATAACACAGGCTTATATAAAAACACAGCGCTTTCTAAATTTAGTCAGAAGATATTAACAAAAATTTGATACATGAATAATTTTTTATTAATAATTTTTAAAACTAAACCAAATTTCTGAAACATATGGATAATCTTCTATTATAATGTCCACAACAACTACAAATAATTCATAGTTTTTTACAACCGCATACACTTTATGTGGTTCACAAATGATTCATATTTTATTCCAACCGCATATATTTTATGTGCTTTCAATAAAAAATTTTGATACTTTATCATTGCCTATTTAGGAACAAATTTATATTTCTATGATACTTTTTTTGCTATACACCTTTATATTTTGTATTAATCCTACTGCTTCTTGACTAAAACGTTTTTAAACATTAATAGAGTTTTATTTTAAGTGAAATGTTTATACGTTGCATACTAAACAACAAAATCTTAACAACTTTTGTTTATGGGCACAAGATTGGCAGCTTAACATTGCTATAAATAAATGTAATGTGTTGCACCTTGGCAATAAAAATCCTAAATACCCATATTTTCTAAATAATGTTGAAATTGAAAGCAAAAACCTTATTCGTGATTTAGGCGTTTTAGTCTCATCTGATTTAAAGTTTTCTAGTCATTGCGCTTCCATTTCCGCCAAAGCACGATCTAGAATTGCTATTCTATTTAAAGCGTTCCGTTCAAAAGATGTCAGTATTTTGCCTCAAGCTTACACAAGTTTTGTTCGTCCTCTCTTAGAATTTAAAACGTTTGTATGGAATCCAAATTATTTAAAAGACATTGATTGTCTGGAAAAAGTTCAACGAACGTTTACCAGACGCCTGTATTTAAGATGTTCATTGTCGTACGCTGATTATGGCACTAGATTAAAAGAACTAAAGTTAGATATGCTTGAAACCCGCAGAACCCAAAACGACCTTATATTTTGTTATAAATGGCTAAATAATCTAACTGAACTACCCACTAATAAGTTTTTGAAAATAGCCAATAGCACTAAAACCAGATCATATGGGTTTAAACTCCTAAGCAGTTTTTGTCGTTTAGATTTATCCAAATACTTTTTTTCAAACCGGGTTATTAAACTATGGAACAGATTACCTCATGATATAGTTTCCTCAAAGTACCTTGACATCTTTCGGCATAAACTGTCATGTTTTATAAATTAATTTTTTTGTGTATTTTATTTTATGTTATTATTTCACTTTCTTCGTATTATACTAACTTGTCGTTGGATTTATATTCTTGTTTTTGTTGTCTTAATTTGGATTTAAAATTTTTATGAATATAAGTTTTCTTGATCTTTATTTTAAAATGTTTGTGATTCTTTTTTTATGTTGTCATATAAGTATGTTACTTTAACGTGACCTTTACAACAATAAATATTCTAGATTCTAGATAAAATTCCGATTTCTTAAAATTACCTTTGAAAACTATTAGGTCTATTAATCCGTTCCCGTGAAGGCCTTTTCCTCCGCTGCAACCGTGAAACTTTCATACGACAAAGGTAAAACCTTCGTCTCACGGTGGTGGTATTTTCCTATGACAAATGTCGTATGTAAAACTTACCGCGGTAAGCTCTTCGCATGACCTAGGTTTTACTTCCGTCATAAATAATTTTTGTGCGCGAATAGTACCCAGTGAGCGAGCAAATCGAAATGGTTAAAGCTGTACGGTAGCAATATGCAAATTTTTGCAATATAAAATATCCTACGTAGTACACTGTATCGGTGACAAAAATCTGCCTATTGCCACCCTACCGTTTTAATCCTTTTAATTTGCTCGCTCACTGGGCACTACTCGCGCAAAAAATTAGGTATGACGGCAGTATGACATAGGTCGCACGAACGTTTCACGCTTGTAACTGAGGAAAAGGCAATTACGGGAACGGGTTAAACCGTTGAAATATTGTTGTAAATTATTCTAACGTTTCTGTGAGTATAAGTTTTCAATCAAAAAACAATGAGACACGACTGATACTAAACGCCTACCATATGTTAGCCATTTGTAAATAATTGCAAATAATAGCGTAGGTTATTTATTTACGCCATACATTTTGGAAGACATTTTAAAATTTTTTTAATAAAATATTATCGTTTCGAAAGCAAATGGGGATACTTTACTAAAAGTATGATTGCTTTAGACAACAGCGCGCTTCGCAAAAAACTTTAAATTCTAAATTCTACAAGTCACTTTTTAAAATTTTTCTACGCAGAAAATTTTTTTTTTGTTTTAATTATGTTTTGCATATATAAAGAATACGCTAGTGTATCATATATGGAAAAGCAATGCGAAATGACTAAGTTTTTCGCTAACAAAAATAATCTAATTATATTGTTGCTTTAACTTCTTTGTTTTAAAATTACTAAGAAAATAATGTAAGTAGCTGTGACATACTTTTTTTTCACAAGAATTGGAAAGCAAATAACAAAATTTCTACTCGGAAGGAAAATAAGCCGAGGTTTTGTTGTGATATTTATGTTTTTTCTTAGCGTTTTGTGTGCGTTTATTTGTAATATTTTTTTTTTATTTTGTAAATAGTAATTTGATTTTACAGATACAGTTTATTGTTATAAAAATGTTTTTTAAAAACAAAGAAATATAAAAATTTCTAAAATTTCAAACACAAATATTAAAAACTTGATAAAACTATAAAACATAACATTGAATGAGGTTGTTTAATTTGAATGCAATAAACTTTTGGCTACTGCCCCCTCCCCAGTAACCCCTGACAAGACGCTTTCACTCCTCCCCCCTCAGACTGCCCCATGTTGGGCACGCCACTGCCCACATGTTACCTAGATGGTACATAATGTTAACCGCAATTCAGTTTACAATTCACAATGGCGATGGTCAGCGAAAAAACCACCACCGTGGAACAAACGTTTATCGTGGTAACCAGGAAAAAGGCGATTACGCAAATAGATTAAAAACTTTAATATTATCAATACAGCATTTATTTATTGTTAAAAATTTTTTTCCGCCATTTTGTATTTATGATTGGCAGGATAAATGTAAATCCGTATCGGCAGAGTATACAAAGTGCTCTGCTGTTTAAGGTTTGAACATCAAACTCGGTTGATGCAGCAATACGAACACAGTTTTTTGTTTCATAATTAAGGCAATGAATTAATACCCATAGTTTTAGTTCAATATCAAATTTGATGTCAGAAAAAAATATTACGAACAAGAAGACTAAATTTAAAAGATAACAATATAAATTTGGTTTTCTTGTAAAATTTACCCACACTTTTTTAATTTTAGTTTGAACATCTTTTTGAGTTAAAATACACACTTTGGACTTCGAAATGGTGAAATAAAATTTTTATGATTTTAAGTACCTATAACACGGAAACAATTAATTTACAAAAAATGAACCCAAAATTTATAAGATTTCTTCAAATTTTTTTAATTTTTGAGTTGCTGAAAAATTTGAAACTCGTTTAGTATTTTTTTTATAAAAAGACAGGAAACTTTGGTTTTTTCATTCGTAGCAGCTGATAAATGCAATGGAATAATCAAGCCAAAGACAAATTTTATTTTATTTTTTGGAAAACCACGTTTGCTTTTTTTGGCAAGTCAAGCATGCTTTGATTAAACCTTGATTGAAATAGGGACAAACAATTCGTCAGGAATCAGCATTATTTAGAATGCTCAGCTTCTACATCTAAAAAAATCTAGGTGTTCTTATAACTTTAATGTTTTTTGGCTGTTTCATTATTTATTAAACTCAAAATTTTTGAAAAAAATAATGTTAATTAACGTAAATTTAAGTCGATTTGTTATTATAGGGTTGCTTATAAGCTATATTTGATTGTAATATTCTACATGCTACTGAGATTCAGAATGGAGCAGCTGTAAGCAAATTTACCAGATAATAAAGAAATCAAAACGATTTAAAAACAATAGGTCAACTATTGACTGCTGGGAAATGGGCCAATACGTAGACTGATCATAAAAACTAAAGGCAAACCAAACGTAGCTGCAACAGTATGTTTATACGTGTTCATTAAACAACTATTTTCTTTTTTTGTGTCACAAAATAAGAATTATTTATAAAATACCATCTGAAATTGATTTCTTACTTCAAATCTTTCATTTTCTGAATTCTGATTGGCTGATATGAGTGACGTCAGATTTTCGTGATTTGAGTGGTTACTTAATGAAGGGCATTTTTCAGTCCAACGAACAACTGTTGCAGCCACGTTGGGTTTACCTTTAGAGCTTTACTCCTGTTAATCAATCAATTAATAAATCAGGCTGCTTAAACAAAACATTTTCTGTATTTGATTTATTATCAATTATTTAAATTATTGAAATGTATCATAAAAAGCTGGTTTTTCTTGAAGCATTTTGTGGGTTTCAAACCGTTGTCTAATTTATTAATTTCAATATGACAACTTTAAGCTGGAACTTGAAACCGTTGTGTTTTAAATCATTGGCACCTTAACCCAAGCCCAAACTAATTAAGCCTAAACGGATTTTCTGCTTAGTACTCAAAGTTTTATTATATTATTTATTATTTCGATACTTAACTAATTAATATTATTTTTTGAGGTTTATTTATCTGAATTTATTTACTTGTTTGAGGTTTATTTATTTATTTTTATTTTTTTAAATATACTATTGCTAAATTAAATATAAATTTATATGCATTTATATTATTTATTATTTATTTATCATCTAATATATTATTAAATACAAAATGTTTTTTTGTTTTGGTTTTATTTACCAACATTATTCTGTACAAAAAAATTAAAAAGGTGACAAAATTTTGATTTTAAAACATTATATTTTAATAAGCCGAAATGGATATAAAAATTGCTTGGTATGTAGCCTAGATTTTCTGCTAGCAACTAAAGTTATAAAAAGTAGTTTTAGTTGAAGTTATAAATTGTCATAAATAGCCCCATCACTATGGTCAATACAGTGATAACAATTTAGTCCCCAAAAAAGCATAGTGTTTTGTTATTGGCTATTAAGAAACGCCATTTAAAATGCTGTTAAAAAGCCTTTCAAATATTTTCTCAAAATTTATTACGATTATAAGGTGAATTTTTTTTAATGGCGATTTGGATGCCCGAGGTCTTTTTTCGACTTTTTTAGCTGAAAATTTGTTTGCAATTCCCGTTTTCACTTCGGACGCTTGATGGCTTTTTAGGTATTAACCAAACCTAAGAAACTTGTATATTCCGGCGCCAATTTGGGGCTTTTTTGTGATTTGTTTTGTTTAAGAGGAGGGAATTTTTTCACTATGAGAAGAGAAGGTGACACGCTAGGGAGGGCTAGGGGAGCCAAAAAATTTAAAAACCTTGAATTAAAAAAAAATGAAATCCATAAAAAAAACTTGATAACTAAACTACCATGCCTTTTGATATCATTTGTGCAAAAAAAAACTATAATTACGCTCACAACAACCTTTTAAAAACGGCGTATTTTACATTTGACCGCAGGCCAATAGATCTTGGTGACCGCACTAAATCTCTAAGTTATAAATAGAAAAATTAGCTTTGAACGAAAATTATCTTTTTTTTTGAATTTTTAATTTATTTTGTCCGAAAGAGATATTTTTTAACTTACTTTAATATAACAAAAAGGCCAAAAATCATAGCTACAAAAAGCCCTTTCTAATGTTTTTTTTATTATTTTTAATTGTGTTTCCATCGTGTTTTGACACAAAAATACACGTTTTTTTAATATTATGTAAAAGCTAAATCTTATGTAAAAACTAACTACAAATCTAAAATCAAATTGTATAATTTATCCAAATAATGTGTTTATTGTAAATAAAGCGTTTAAATCTTCGAAATTTTCTTAATTACTTTTATTAATTGTCAAAAAGTCATTAACAATGATAAATTATGACGAATGTAAGAAATTTGCTTAATTTATTGAAGTACTTGCGAAAATCAGCGAACTATTTTTTTAGAATTTTATACTGTTAGTGTAACCATTATTTTTTTGTTTTATATCAAAATAAATTAAAAAAGATAAGAATTTAAATTTTCACAATATTTTTTTTTAACTTTTAAAGTTTATTATTCTTTTAGATTTTAAATTTAATTTTTTACTGCAAAACTTTTAAATTAATAAATTTTCTACGGTCCTATATGACGTGAAACGCCAAGCTTTAAAAAATCTTCGTTTTTTTAAATTTTGATGTAAACTTAATAATGGTTCTTTAATCATATATTAAATATTAAAAAGTATTAAATTCAAACTATTAAAAACCAATACCAACTCAACTGAATGTATCAAAAGACGTCGCACGTAATTAAATTTTGTTTTCAGTGATTTCGTCATAAAAAAATTGACACCAGGGTGGGCACTTTTTTTTGGCATCCCTGCCTTCCTCGAGAAATTACTTAAATCACAAGAAAACTTCAAATGGAACTGGATTAGTTCGTGATTTTCGTAAGTTTACACAAAACCTAAAGTATGTACCAATCATACAAAGTAAAACCGGGATTTGTAAACAAATTTTTGGTTAAAGAAAACGACACCCGTCCGCATTAAAATTTAAAAAAAAGCCACATTTTAAACTTTTTAAAAACACTTAGAAAGACTTGTTTTTACAGCATACAAAAAAAAATTTGAAAAACATTTTTTTTCACCACTTTCATATGTTTAACTTATTACCCAAAAAGCTAAGCTGTACACTGATAAACATGTACACAAGCACTGTATAAATCCATTGAAAGTTCAAGTTTGTCACCAGTTCGCATCTTTTGTGTACAGAATCTAGTTTTTATTTATTCATAAAATGTAGGTGGATTTTGTGAGTTTATCAATGATGACGATTTCGCGGCCAGTTAATTTGCTTTGTGTCAGCAAAAACAACTGTGCTGCAGTGGAAAAGTAATATAAATATGGTGACTTGACAATAGTCAATTTTAGATTTAGCATCTCTCTTTTATTTTCCACTCATACTAGCTTCAGCCTGTTTACGTAGAAAACTTGGCCATAAAAGCTTTCAATTGAGTATGTTACGGGGTGAAAAAGAGTCTTGAATATAAATCGGATTCATTCGTAATTTAGTTACTTTTCGCTGCATCCGGCTAAACGCCATCCTTTTACATTCCTCGGGTATAATAAATATTAGTTTCTCCAGGATTAAAAAATTGTCTAAGATCTAGACTTTACAGCTAGTCAGAAATCAATTTTTTGTGTATTGTAAAATTACTTTATATCAGTTGTATAATCATACTGGATTTTGCCTAAAAGTCCTCTATTAGCTTTTAGCTGTTAGTTTTATTGATAACTATTCTTTTTCTAAAATAAGTGATATTTTAATTTTGACATTAAAAAACGAATTGAAACTCAAAATTTGTTACCCCACCTTTTTACAAAATATACTATTCAATTTTATAGCGTGAAAAAATGGACAGTTTTGTTCTAAATTGAATAATTTGATGATTAATTGTCAAAATAAGATTTTAATTTTTAGTAATAAACCGTTTTTGTTTAAAGTTTTAATTCTATTTGTTTTGAAATAGCTATTAAATACTGCAATACATAGAGGTCACCCAGATTTATCTTGGCTAAAATGGTCAACTGGTTAAAATAAATTTGATTTACGGTTTATTTGATGTTCTTACACCATAATTTTTTTGTAAAATTTTTGTGTTAATTTTACTAAAATATCTAAATCCGAGATACTCATTTTACGTTCCTTTGAATTCATTAGTTAAATATTTTTTTTATTTCAACACGTAGAAAGTTTTTTGTTTATTTATATAGCAAAAATCAGTCGTTTAATACTAAAATTAGTAGGTATTAATAAATAAATACTTAATATCCTTATCAACTAAAAGTATATTTTTTTTTACTACGGATAGCTTATTTTACTATCATTTTATTTTTTTTTCTTTCGAAACTTGATTAAAATAATCGCTTATTTACTATTTTTTTTATTAAAAAAAAGAAAAAAAATTAACGACCACTTCCTAAATTTGTTCCTATATATATACTTGAAATAGAGCGCAAACCAAGAGAACATCCATATTCCCTAAGGCACGCAAATGTGGTTTATTTAGATTTTATGGGACTTAAACACAATTGCTCATTTTCTATACAAAACCATTTACGTGCAGACAAAAACTATTGTCTATTTATTTTTTATATTACAAAACAAATGTAAGCATAATTTGGCGTGTCTGTTCAAACACATTGAACCACGTGTGTTGTCGAACTGTCGAACAGTATTTGTCGTAAATTAACAGCAAAATATTTTAAGCATTATAAAGATTTAGAAGCATTATTATTTTAAGATATATAATTAACTTGAATTGTGCCAGGTGGTGTAGATTTTCTCCTCGCGATTCCTGGAGGGCAACGTTAACATGTGTTTTATCATGACCTTTGTAGATTAAAATGATAAAATGATCTATAAAAACTCGCAAGCGATTATAGGCTGATCACTCCACAACGCCCATTTCATAATATAGTTTATTGTGATCTGTCTTCCTTCTTTAATAACGTTTCATATTGTGCAGTTGTGACAAATGCAGTTATGTTCTAGAAGTTTAAATGAAGTCGTTTATTAAAACATCATTATAACACGAAAAAAATAAAAAAAGAGTATTATCTATATTTCATTCAAACAATACGACGCATAATAAATCCGAGTCATAAAAAAATTGATAGGTTATTTAAGCTGGAGATTACAGTTTCAAGTCCTGGGGCCTGTTTCATAAAATACTGGTAAATTTTACAAGTTTGTAAAATGGAGAAAAATAAAAGTTTTTAAAATTACTGACTTGTAAATTTTTAAACAAATAAAAAAATGTTTTTATATATGTGTTTTTTATATAAATTTTTTAATATATAATTTAATATTAGTAATATAAATAATAATATATTTAATTTTTATATAGATTTTTTATATTTTTTTATATATAGATTTTTTAATATACCTCCACAAACCAACAAAAAAAAATTCAAATTTACAATAGTATTTTTACTTGTATTTTTTACTTGTATTTTTCACTTGTATTTTCACTTGTATTCAAGTTTTTTTTACAAACTTGTAAAAAAATCAAGTGAAATCGTAAAGTAAATTTTACCCTACTCGGAGTAGGGTAAATTTTTCTTTTGAGAACTTGTGAAAAATTACAAGTGGCCAAAGTTTAAAACTGGAATAACTTTAAACACACAACAGCTACGTACATGAAATTTTAAATAGTTTGCACATGGCATATAATCTTTTTTCATTTCAAATTTCAACGCAAATGGTTCAGAATAAAAAAAGTTATTGATAGACTTGTAATTTACGAAGACCAGTATTTTATGAAACAGGCCCCTGGAGTATCGCTTAATATTTAGTTAAAAAGATAAAAATATAAAACAGTTTCGCATTCGTTGTGTCAAAAACTCGCTTTATTGGTCCTTACATCCATATAAATATATACATAGACTAAAGATAAATTTTATCAGGGTGAAACCAAAAATATATAATAATTTATATTATAAAGTATTATATATTTTTGGTGAAACTAGATGAGTGGTAAAGTAACCACTCTTTTTTAGAAAAAATATCACGTGCAGAGAAAAACATGACGCAACTAAATAATAATTGGTTGCATAACCGCTGAAAACTTTTTTTAATTTTTCCCGCTCGCGTGTTTATTGTTTATTCCTTCGTGGCGAGTGCGGTTACGCCCTTAATTTCAGCCCGAAAGACTTTAGCGTTAGTTCTGAATAAGGGTTTTTTAGTGTAGAAAGCGGGTACGTGACAACCAGCGCCAATCGTACGTAGAGGGAAAATTGAGAAACAACGAGGGACTGCATTTAACAGTTTCAAATATTTCGAATATCTATTGGTTTAAAATCTCGACCCCTTCCCTTCAAAAATTTTTAAATACTTCTTTATATTACAAAAGTAAAATCATTTTTTGGGGATTTTTAGGTTTTTGCCGCTTAGTAGGTATGGCGCTGCCCGCGCGCTTGGTTTCCACTTTTTTAATGTTTCAATTACAAATAATGGTTCTATTTAAAAATTTGGAATGGTCTTTTTAAAATAAAATTTTAAATTTTGAATAGTTTTACAACCCGAACATTTAAAAAAAACTTATGTAGGTTTAAAATTAGTTTTAAAGCACAAACCTCAACGTAATTTTGCTAATTCGAAATCATTGTTCACGAAAATACTATATTAGTGATGATTTCTATCTGATCAGTTCAGATTGAATTTGAAAAGAAGGTTGCCACTTGGATTGCTGATGGAATGCTGCCATATGCAGTTTTGTTTCTACTAATTTCAAATATGTGCTAATAATTTGCACTTCTCCCAAACAAGATTAAATGACAAAATCGACTAAGATGAGAACTAAATAAATAGTATTAAAACATTTTATGTTATTATGTTTTTTATTTATTTATTTGGTCTATTTTATGTTAAAGTACCAGTATTATTAATTAGTTAGAGCTATATTTTACACAATAATGAATTAAAAATATAAATAAATTACAATTCACCAGATCAAGTCCGGTAAAATATCCGATCCGGCCGGATCTGAAAATCCCGATCCACTCGGGCCCTACTCTCAATGTTTAAAAAAGCTCAACTATCGCATATCCTCCATGACAGAATTTCCAGACTTTGATGTTTCAATTTTTTTAATTTCAAATCTGATGAATTTAAGACTTGTTGCATTTTGTAAAGTTTACAAATAAAGCATTTTTAAATATATCTATAGATGTTTGGGGATTTAGGGTCGATGGAGCCTTGAGAACTTGGAGCTTGGAGCCAAGAATATGGAACTTGGAGCCGTAAGTGGGGAACTTCGAGCCTAAAGATGGGAACTTGGAGCCGAAAATAAAAATCGTTAAAACGTTAACCTAAGCCTAAGCAAAGCCTAAATATAACCCAAAACCAATTTTTTTATAAAGGCTCTAAGTTCCCATTGCTCGTGGCTCCAAGTTCCCAAAAATTTTCGATGGCTCCAAGTTCCCTGCTTAAGGCTCTAAAGACCCCGTACCGTGTTTGGGTACAGTAACATTTTTTTTGAATTTCAAAACCCTCAGATTTAAACAGAAGTTGTTCAGTGTTAAAGATCTTCACCGAGTTATGACGTTAGAGAATCACTTTTATCCAATTAACACTTAGGAAAAAATCGAGATCTCTCATTCGTTGGAGGTCAATATTAATTGGCACAAACAGCTCCTCCCACAACCATTCCCATAGAGCAAAACAAATAAAACGTAATCACAAATTCTATATGACATTTTGAAGGTCCTTAAAATCCTGACGTAATTATTATCCACAAAATTTTTTTTTTCAATTTAAGAAATTTGCTGAATATAATTAAAAACGTTAAACGTTAAGCTTAAAAATTTTGTTCAACATTTCTAAAGATTTAAAAATTTGGTTATTTTAGAAATACCAAAACATGTTTTTGATTTGTATATAGGAAAGGTTATTTTTACTGTATTAAAAATTGACGTTTTTTTGCAGTGCATATTATTTTGGGGTGTATAGCGCTATATATCATATTTAACCAACTTTTTTCGAATTTACTGTTGATTTTTGAACTCATTTTGTTTAAATTGAATAAATAAAGTTAAAAAAATCGATTAGATTTATTGAAACAAATTATTAGACTTGTTTGTTTTTCAAAAATTTGTTTCGTTAGAACAGTTGGTTTAATTAAAATGTACACAATTGGGAATTAGTAAAAAAAATCTAAGTTAATATGAGAAAGTTATCCGGAATATCAGATTACATGCTTTTTATATCGGCGTGAAAGAGCTATAGAATTTCATTTCATTCAACACTTTTAAAGTTTTAATTGAAGAAGAAATAAATTATAGACGTTTTTATTATGGTTAAATTATATCTGACTGACCTCGTAAGTTTGTGTTATTAGTCATGAGCGGACCAATTAAAATTGTGCGGTTATGATGTTTAAAAAAACGAATAAGAAAGTATAATTTTTGATTCCCGACTTTTCACAAATTATCCAAAAAATAATCAATTTTATCCGTTTAAAAGATTGCATTTTTATTCCAAATTGATTAATTTGATAAATAATTTGTTAAACTATGGTATTTATTCTTTAAAACCCTTTTGACTGGAAATTTGAAAAAGATTTATTGTTAAATAGTCGATTCAATACTGCAAATCATCGAGGTCAGCTAGGTTTTATTTGCCAATAGTTGTTTGAATTAGTTTTTTACCAGCTGAAATAGTCTTTAACAAAGCTTATAAAGCTTTTTATTTATTCAAGACTACCAGCTTAAAATTCGATTAACTGCCAAAGGCGCTATTTTTTCATCTTGATAAATAGTTTTAAAGCGATGAATATATAGTCTGCTATATATGTTCTAATGAAACATATATTAAGATAAATTCACAAAAACGGTTTATAAATAATGTAATTTTTAATATAAGAATAGATGAATTACACGATTACTTGTCAAAAACATAAAAAAAAATCTTTTCCATGCAAAAAATAGGCTTGAACTGAAAGATCATATATATTATGTTGCTCTATATATAAATATTTTGATGCTAAATGTTTATTTTAAAGTGAACAAAAATATTATATATTCCCTTTATAAAACTGCTGCCAGCTACATTTCGTTGGTTAAACGTAAACGGTACTTAAATACGTATTAATATTTTTTCAAAAAGGCATTTTTCAAACTTTTACATATCATTTTAAAACAAGTACAAACGGTTGCATACTTTTTAAAACACATACATCTTTGCATATTTTTTAAAACCTAATACAATCGGTGGATATTTGATAAGATTTAGAGTATATAGAGCCGAGGAACCTTGAAGTTTGAGCCGAAAAGTCACTAAAACCTTTATCTAAGCATAAGCCAAAATCAAATCTCTCAATTGTTTCATTTGGGACTCAAAATTCTTGTTCTTGGTAGATTTTCGGAGAGCTCTAAGTTCCTTAGCTCTAAAGAGCCTGCGTTTCAATTTTAATTTAGAAAAAAAAAATCTATTGTTAGCAGAAGCTTCTTACTCGCAAATGTGAACAGTAAAAAAAGTCGAAAAAACTTTGTAAAAATAAAATTTGTGATTTTTAAATAAAATTATTTCTATTAATGACCGTTTGAAAATACACGAAAACAGAAAAATTACAATTAAGAACTTTAATTTAACAATAAAAACAACACATTTTTATAAATAATTTCTAGTTGAATTTAAGAAGCAAAATTACAGGCTAATGCTTTGAGCGCATTTTCATTAATGATTTTTCTACTAAATTTAAAACTACAGTATCCAGCCGTTTGTGTGTGCAGTATTGTTAAAAATACGCAACTATTTGTATGTGTTTTAAAAAACAAGCAACGTTTGTAAGTGTTTTGTTTTAAATTATGCAACCGTTTTCATGTGGTTTAAGAAACTGTAACAGTTTGTACGCTTTCTAGAAAAATATAATACTGTGTATAATGTTAAAAAAATATAAATAGAGTTGTTCTAAATAAGATGAAGACGGTACAAGGGTAAACAACGGCAACCAGGCCCAAACATGTGTAGTAAAAAAATTGCAAAACAGCGAACGACTAATTTATTTTACAGTTTTAAATATTGCCGCTTTGTAGGTACAGCGCTACTAATATAGCGTTGTTGGTACTTTGATCCCTTTTACTTAATTGCAGAAAACACCCGTATTTTTTGTAAAAAAAATTGGATGGGATGTTTTCAAGTTAATTTTTAGATTTTAAATATTTTTACAACCAAAACATCACTAAATCTATGTGACTTCGAAATTAGTTTCAAAGGACAAATCTAAATTATAATTATGTTAATTCGACATCATTGTTTACTAAAGTACTACTTTAGTAATGATTCCTAATGATTCTAATGTTTCATCAAAAACCTAACTTTATTTACTTTAACTTAACGTACTTTAACTTTATAAACTGATATATGAAAGCACGTTAACATAGTGAAACATATCATCGTGCAACAATTTTTATTAAATATCTTTAAACTAAAGAAACAAAGAAAACTAAAGATTTTTTTAAATTTTATTTTTTTAATTTTTGCAACTTCATACCTGCAGTAAAAAAGTTTGTTCAGAACTAAAGGTAAACCCAACGTGGCTAAATCGTTAGATTAAAAAATGCCCCCATTAAGTAACCATTCAAATCACAAGAATCTGACGTCACATTTTCAGCCAATAAAGATTCGATTGCATACCGAGTATTTGTTTGATAAAATGACGTCAGATTCTTGTGATTTGAGTCGTTACTTAATGGGGGAATTTTTTAATCCAATGAACAACTGTTGCAGCCACGTTGGGTTTACCTTTAGCCTATACAACCATAAATATATTTTTACTACAACGTCGTTTGACAATTCTCTATTTCAATTAAAAAAGATGTAGATTTCTTTTTGGGTCGTAGTTTATTGTGATAGTTATAAAATTCTCACAAAAGTGCTCAAAAAATGGCACTAAATTGTTTGGTGTTTAAAAAGAAGTTGCATGTTTTCCCTAAATATTATATTTAGTATTATGTATTTTTGATTGTATTCTACCAGGCAATTTAGTGGAAGGATTTCTCTAAAGGTTATGTTTTTTATTAAGATATCACGCTGGGTCACAGTAATTTGATTGCCTTAAGAAATTTTTGTCATATATAAAATTAATCAACAGTAATTAATTAAGATCACGCCTGAAAAAGTTGCCACTACTAGGTCAATAAAAGCCGTGTGGTTATGAGGTGTTTATGGTTGTATTATACCTGGCTGACCTTGTAAATTTATATGCGAGACATGAGCGAACCAATTAAAATTGCGCATTTATGATATTAAAAAAACAAATTAGAACGCATAATTATTTTTTTAATTTACTCCTCTTCACAAAATACACAAAAATTGGTCCACTTTCAACTTTTAAAAAATTGCATTTTTTTCCAAATTGAGTAATTTGAAAATTAATAGTTAAAATATGGTATTTAATCTTTAATATAAAACCGTGTTTGGTAAAAAATTTTAAATGGTTTTATTGTTAAAAGTCAAAACTGCAAATAATCGAGGTCAGCCAGCTTTGATTTGCGTATAATACAAAATACTTTTGCTAAAAAAATAAAAAAATAACGATTAAAGTATGTATTAATTCATGATGAATTCAAAGTTTGACTTTTCTATTTTTTGTTTTTAAAAAAGTAACTGTCAATTGAAATATAATCATATTTAAAATACATTTAGTTCAGTAAGATAAAACGAATGAAATTACTAGCCTTCTTGACAATGATTTTTTTTCTTCAAATGCTTCAGCTGATTTTACTAATATTTTTGTCTATTATGAAGCTAATATAGGATCAATAGTAGCATTATGTTTTTGTGCATTAAGCGAAATTCAATCATACCTCCTCCGACACAGTTCTAGCTTCACATCGGATTATATTATATTTTTTTGCTTTTTCATAAAGTGTTTTTAATTAAAATTTTTTCAACATAAAACCCTTCATAAAGTTATACTTCATTTTTTCATTTTTATACTTTATTTTGGCATATTTTTTAACTTATGAATTTACAAAATTTAAATAGAAATAATTTTTCTTATAATTTATTTTTTTATTATATTCATTTTTCATTAGCTAGTTTCAGAAAATAAATCACAAATACACGTCATAATAAAGCTATAGTTCCAAATTAATTTTTTTAGTATCCACTAATTTTTGTTAGTATCCACTAATCACTATAAGCTTACACACCCTCTTATAAACTTCTAAAAGTATGGGGTCCTTGAACTGCAAGCAAGAGATGTGCACTTAGGTATTTTATCTAACTCTGTCCCGCCGCCAAAAAATGAATATAGTTTACGTTGCGAAAGTCCTTCTGTCAGCTATGGTAGGTTATTCCTTTTACGAAAGGAAACAGTCCGGCCGTGACCATAATGTGCATCTATCAACCATCTCACTTATCAAGCAACAATATTCCCCAGGGCGTAGATCAAAATCATAAAGGTTATGATCGATGCTTGACAAATGTTTTATAAATAATCGTCTTTTTCCATCGGTTTGCAATTTGTTTTTTTGATTGAAACCAAGCTTTTCTAATTTTCTTTATGTGTTTTATTAAATGACTGACGAATAACGAATCAGTCAAATGTTTCGAGATCCTTTAATTGACTTTCATAGATCCTACAAATACACCCGAATTCTTAGTCTTTTAAAAATGAATTTTAAAAAGTTTTGAAAAGAGCTTCTCAGATATGATTCAAATTTTACAGTGCTTCGCGATAACGATTAAAGGTAAACCAAACGTAGCTGCTACAATTTGATCACGTGACTTATTTAGACACGGCCAAATGGCTTTCATGCGGAGAAATTTTTTCATTCACACAAGATCAGGAATTTTTAGAAAATTCAATGCGTCTGTGAAAATTGTAATTTATAAATCAAATGTTAAGGTTTCTCCTGATAGTTTTCATTGCAAAGCGTTTAGCAGTAAACCAATTGTAGAACATAGCAAAAATTGCGGTTTTTTACTTCCATAAAAATTATTTGTGAATTATTAGTATAATATTTTAGAATATACAAATGACAAAAAATTCAACAAATTGGCAAAAAACAGAAAACAAATAATGTTTTCGTTTTTAATTTATTTGAATGAATTTCTAAAATTATAAAAAATCTAAAAAATGTATTCTAAAAAATTTAAAGAAAGTTTGGTTTTATGAGGGTTCAACCTCCTAACCTCTGTCAAATTGACTACGCCTTAACTGATTGCGGCACTACACCATAAGATT
Source organism: Microlaimidae sp. YZB2_3 (assembly GCA_030248175.1). Classification (NCBI taxonomy): domain Eukaryota; kingdom Metazoa; phylum Nematoda; class Chromadorea; order Desmodorida; family Microlaimidae; species Microlaimidae sp. YZB2_3. The sequence continues at coordinate 3,584 of JASAMX010009209.1, read as the reverse complement.
AAGTTAAAAACATATGTAAACAAATACTTCGTATTAAATCAAATCTAATTGGCTGATAAAATGACGTCAGATTCTCGTGATTTGATTGGTTTCTTAATGGGGGGGGGAATTTTTTAATCCAACGAACAACTGTTGCAGCTACGTTGGGTTTACCTTTAGTTCTCCATCTGGACTCAGGGTATTAAAGACCTCTGTTATGTCTTTTTCTAAGGCGGAATCAAATTCAGGTAGTCAGTAAGCGAGCAACATATTTAAGTGATCTTTTGCCTTATTTATTTCTTTGAAGTATGAATAAAGTAACAGGAGTACCCGTGCAAAAAACAGCTTCACACACATTGGTTACAATTTTTTTTAGAATATTTCTGGCTTTTAATGCTAATATTATCAAAAATAAATAAAATGTGCAACTCCTATATAAAAAAGTACAGGAAAGTAAGCCATTATAATGACCCTCTCCATTTAAATATTACCTTCCATTATAATGGCATAGTAGTGATTTTAATTTGGCAAATTAAAATGGAAAGGAAGTTATTATTATAGCAAGTTATTGATTGTTATTGATTTAATTTCGCTTCATGTATATACTCACAAACAAATGTAATACTGTCCGGGCCGCACGATTTTTAACGTGTCGGACAGTATTAGAAGGACAGGTAAAAACTCGTGCGGCCCGGACAGTATTACACTTGTGAGTATATATGAAGTAAAATTAAATCAATAAATGGCTATTATAATGGCTTCCTCTCCATTTTAACTCGTGGAATTAAAATGACTACTATGCAATTATGTTGAAGGGTGCCATTTAAATGGAGAGGCTCATTATAATGGCCTACTTTGACTTACTTTTTATATAGGAGTTGCACATTTTTCGGTATATTATATATATATTTGATATTATATCATTATTTGCGATTTCAAATTGTGCTTATTTATTTATCTGCAGGGTCTCGATTTGTTAGCGAAGATGCTTAATTTTATCTTCTAATTTCTAGACGCCTTCTTTTTTATTCAATATGCTGTATAGATTGAAATTTACAGTATATGGAACTATTTAAGTGTGTTGTTGATCCTGCAGATAGATCCTACAGATCTTGCAGATAGATCCTATAGATAAGTGTGTTGTTGATCCTACAAGAGGTACAAATAGAGGGTGCTCTAAAACAAGCATTTGGCATTGAGAGAAATCCCAATGCTAAACCTTGAGAGTGACCACATCGTCCCAGTTTGCAAGTTTGAAAGGAACTTCAAAGTTGAGTTTCCTAGTCGGCAAGATTGGGACACTAACAAAGATGCCATTCAACCTCAGTCTGTTATGTGCTGTTACATAGATGGCTCAAAAGCAGAAAAACATACTGGGGCAGGAGTGCATTTCACATTTGCCATGGAAGAAGATTTTTTTATTCCATTAGGCAAAAACCCAACTGTATTCCAACCTGAAATATATACAATCTTGACCTGTGTTACGAATGCTGTGGTTCAAACTACACAAAACAAAAAAAATTTGTATTTTTTCTGGCAGTCAGGTTTCACTCAAAGCGCTTCTATCTCCTCAGATATCATCTGGGCTAGTTATGAGGTGCTATGAGATGATTACCAGATTGGCTAGAAAAAATGATGTAAAGCTTCTGTTGGTACCTGAACACAGGGGCCATGAAGGAAATGACCAGGCTGACAAGCTTGCCAAAGAAGGCACAAACCCTAATTTTATGGGCCCACTTTTACATCTGGGAACATCAATTCGGGTTGCAAAATCATCTATTAAAAAATGGATTATGGCTTTGCATGTCAGATACTGGCAAAATCTTGACACATGCCAACATACCAAAAATTATGTCATTTAGCAAAATATTTCCAGAGCTGGGCAATTGCTCTCTCAAGAAAGGAGTTACGCCTTGTAATCGCGTTTCTAACTGGACATAGTCCCCTCAAAGCTCACTTAAGAAAGATTGAAGTAGCCAATGATAGGCTCTGCAAACTCTGCTAAGAAGAAGAAATGGAGACCGTTACTCACTTCCTTGAACAGGGCTATGCACTTTCAGTCAGCAATAAGGTTTAAAATCTTTGGCACTGAACCCTTAGATGCCAAAACAGTTCCAGGGGCGTCTGTTTCTGATTTTAAACGATTTATAAAAGAATCAAAACCACTCTTAGGTGGTTCCAGGGCAATGTGTAATGAGCCCAATGCAGGCTTGAACACCAGGGTCCCTAACACTAGGGAACCGCCCTCTTACTATCTATCTATCTGATCCTGCAGATAAAAAAACACAGCAATCGTTTTTTTCAAGCTGTTATAATAAGTTTTTAGAAGATGGTGAAAATTTAGAAAATAATACTACCCCAAAACTTAATTTGGCCAGTTGCAAACTTACAACTTATAGTACCTACAAACTTTTATTTTGTTAAAAATTCTATAAAAACAGTATAAAATATTTAATAGCTATAATATTGGATGAAACAAAGAAATTCTCCCTAAAAATTAAAAGCATAAGAACAAAGCCACAAGGTAAAATAAGAGTTAATGTGTTTAGATTGTTGCTAATTCCTATTAAATAATATTTTTTTCTGTTAGCTATTATATATTTTATTTTTCACGTACCAGTCGCAACAATATTTTTATCATAATGTGAAAAACTAGCTGGTCTTTTATAACATTAAAATATATAAAATGTTGCGATCTGATTAAAAAATTACAGAAATTTAAAATTAATATTTTATTTGAATATTCGGAATATTTTTAATAAAAGTACTATCAAAAATAGCTGTAAAAAAGGTCATAAATATATTTGATTCAAATCGAACTCCACTAGTAAGAACGCCAACTACCACAACACCTATATTCCTTCAGTTTTTTAAAACTGAAGGAATATAGGTGTTGTGATAGTTGCCGTTTTTACTAAAAGTCTTAAAAAACTTTCGTTTTCTACAACTTATTTCTTATTTGACACAGAAACTTATCGCATCGAAATTTCTGCTACGAAAAATAAATTATCACCCTTACTGATTGATTTGTTTTTGTTAAGTAAAAGTAATTTTTCTAGCGTACGCAATAATATTGCGTACGTAATCGATAAAAAAATGATATTATTATCTTTTTTATCGATTACACATTTTGAATACCGGGGTGGCATCTCCGGTTCACCACCGTGAAGTAAGCCAGGTAGGTAAGATGGGTCGGAGGATTGCTTAACTTGATAATTTATAAAAACTACTGTAGAAATGGCAATAGTTTTAAATTTTATCTCTTTTTATTTAGAAGGACGATTATATTAGTTTTTTTTAATTCTGATGTTCATACCATCCCACGTACTGCTTTAGAGCTTCAACCATTTAAGGGAGTTCCGGAGCTCCGCCTCCAAAATGAGCGATAAGCTTGTTTACGCTTAAAAAATGTTTTAATTAGTATTATTCGCATTTTTGGCTGTATGTAATTAGTTTTAATAAAAGTTTAGTTTACAAAACATTTTTTACTAAATAATCTATGGCATAGCCTTTTGATTTTTTATTATTTAGCACAAAAATAAGGGCGGAGCTCCGGGGAGCTTTGGAAACAGCAGTTGCTTCCAAGTGTGGCGGATAGCGTTGAG
>JASAMX010009208.1:0-27764 GCA_030248175.1 Microlaimidae sp. YZB2_3 | reverse complement strand
AGAAAAAGCTGACTACATATATAACAGTACGTTTTAACAGTTGACTACCTACATAACAGTATGTTTTAAACTTTTTCTATCAGCAGTAGGATTTATATCATAACTCCATTTTATTATTTTGAATTTTATTATCTGTATATGTATCAATGCTGAAATGTCACTGCTTAGGCTTTATTTAAGTTTTTAAACAGTAAATATATATAGAAACATATAAACTCATAAAACAATCCGAATCCTTATAAAAGCATATAAAAGTTTATAAGAGATTTGCAAAAGTAAAATTTTATAATAAATAGAAACTAATTTTTAAATTAATTAATAAATTAATTAAACTGATTAAATAATGACTGACAATTGTGCGTGCGATTATAGTTTATGCATCCCTAGAGGCACGAAATTATTCTTTATATGCGAGAAACATATGTATACATTTCCCTAATAAAGTGTAATTATAACCAGCTTGTTTCTTATCTGTTTTCAACTAAAAATCAATGAACGCTAAGCATGCATGAACAACGAATTTAACTTATTATTAACAGTAGGTTTGCGCTTAGTTTGATTAATGTGTCTGTCTTCGCGACAAACAAACAATTTCCACTGTTTTTCTTTACTTATTGTATTTTAAATTATACTCCTTGTGTGACCGATTTCTTGTTGAACTTTAAACTAAAAACTTATTTGAAGAAGCAGTGTAGAACTCTGTAAATAAACTCTGTATATGATTGAGAACCCAAGCCATGTTTTTTTTAACTAATTTGTGTGGTGACATTTAAAAACACACTTCCCCCTGTTTTGAGTCCTCTATTTTTTATTGAGTACCAAAAAATGTTTGTTTTAGTTGGTGACCTACAAAACACCCCACCTCCTGTTTTGCCAAGTTTTTAAATTTAGTAGTAATTGATTCTAGAAAACATTATTTTAGACTAAAACCCCAAAATCGTGTAATTGTGTTTCATGCTAATTTTGATGTAAATGATTGTTGGGAAATATATAATGGATTTGTGGTATTTTATGCTTTTGAACAGTAATATTTTAGGATCTAAGGAAAAGGTATCTAAGGTATCTATTTTAGGAACAAGGTACCTAAGGCCGGAAGTAGAAACTTCGGAGCCATCGGAAATTTTTTTAAACTTGGAGCCGCAAACAATCAAAGTTTGGAGCCCATAAGAAAAAAATGATCTGGGCTTAAATATATAGGTTTTGCTTAGGTTTAGGTATTGGTTTTAGCGATTTTTACTTTCGACTTTAAGTTGCCAATTTACGGCTACGAGTTTTCGACTTTCGGCTTTAAGTTCCCTATTTTTGGCTCCATATTTCTGCTCCAAGTGGTAGTTTATATTTTCAGGCGCACAGAAACGTTAGGCGCGTCATGCACGTCAGGCACAAGCATAAGCCTACGCGTTCCTAAGCCTAAGCGAAGCCTAAAAAACAACCTAAACTCTGTCAAATAGCTGCGCGGAGAAAGTTTAGGTTGTGTTTTATGCTTCGCTTAGGCTTAGGAACGCGTAGGCCTAAGCTCGTTCCTGATGCGCCTGAATATTCCTGTGCGCCTGGTGCGCCTGAAAATATAAATACCCTCCAAGTTCTCAAACTTAAATCGATCGATATATCGATCCCAAATCTATCCCAGTAACTTTTAAACGAATAAAAAAAAATTAAAATCTTTTTGGAAAATTTGAGAACACAGGAATTCTTTTAAAATCGGTTTCACCAGTAAAAATTTACTAATTACAAATCCCATCGCCTCCTACCTGCCTCCGAGGCAGGTTTTTCTGCTTTTTATGTGCCTCCAATTCTCCGGACGAAGCTCTGAGAGCCGTCCTCAGAAGATTAAGGTTAAAATTTACGATTTTATCACTGTTTTTGTCTTTTAAAATTTTACAAGAAGACTTTTTAAAAAATGTAATATGCCTTATGTTCCATACGATGAGCGTTTAAACATTCTTAAACTGTCCAAACTAGAACATCGTCGTCATATTACTGATCTTTCAGAGTGTTACAAAATAATTAATAATAAAACCAGCCTAAATGCACGGAATGATTTTTTTTCTATTTTAACTATAATGCCACCAGAGGACACTCTTTCAAACAAAAGTACAAAAAAGTAGAATTAACTCTAGAAAATTTTTCTCTAAAAATAAAATCGCATCTAAATGGAATGAACTTTCAGAAAAACAAATATCTTCAAGTTCATTATTAAATTTTAAAAACAGTCTTGAATATGGCTCATAATAGTGCTTACTGAGTAAGCTTTTGGGTCATTTTCTGGTTAACTTTGTCTTGTTTTGGGACCTCGATTTAAAAAAATTGTTCAGTTCATTATGTTGTAAAGTGGAATAAACACTTTGACACTTAAAAACTTAAGCTTGTTTTCAGTGCAGTATCTGGATATAAGTTAGGTTTCCAATTTGCCTCCGTTTTTCTTTAGTTCCAAATATCTTCAATTGTGTAGATTTATTTTATTTCTTTATGTATCATAGAATGGAAATAAAAAAATTTATATCACTAAAAATTTTATTTGTTTGAAATTATTAAAAAAAAATTGTTGAAAAACAAAAATGACGTTCAAAAAATAAAACAAATAAGTATTGGTTTATGAAGTTGAAAAACCAAATAAGGTATATTAATTAAATAAGAACAATATCTAAAAAGGAATATTAATTTCAACATATGATTTTCAACTGATAAGTAAATGTAATGAAAAAATGCAACGCAAAATTAAGTTTTAGTTTTATTTTTAGCCCCACCGAGGAACTAAAAACTCCCTGTGGTGCTCTTGCATTTTTCATAATGTCAAAAAAAAATTCAGAACAAAAAGTTCCACATAAATTCAGAACAATTAATTGTAGCATTTACTTATTAAGATCCAGACAAATTATATCTAGAATCATCGTTGCTAGTGGTTTACACAACTATAGCGACTAAACAAACAAAACATAACCTTAATACCACGGTAGTTTTAATTTATTACCATTTTAATTTTTAAACTTTAAATTTTTTATCAAAACTTTAAAGTTTCGATTTTTGCTTCTCAATCAAACTCCTCTTGATATTAAATCTCACTTTATATGCTCTTTTTTGCATTCATCTATAATCTTGCCATTAAAGCACCAATAATGTTTGACTTAGTTTGGGTATAAAGCCTTGATTTGACCGTTCTGGTAATTTCTTGGTTACAAATTTATATAAACGTTTGGTTTATATATAAATAACGGCTGTTCTTACTCCCAAATATTTACAAAGTCTTGGCATTTAAGGTAGGGCAAGCTTCAATACTTTGGTTCTTCACTCCTTAAATAAGTAAGTACTCATAAACTTATTTAACCCTTAAAATATTTTTATATTGTTTTATTAGAGTTTATATTTACATAAAGAATTTTAAAAATAATAAATAACATTATCTTTTAATAATTCAGGAAGTTTAAAGTAAAAATAGGGTGAATAGCTCCGAAGTTTCATAGAATCTCAACCAATATGGGTTTTTATTGTTTGTTTATGTCCACAAATTTAGATATCCACAAATTATTGTCTTACTTACGCATTAGCAGTTTATTTATGCATAGCAAAATCAACTGCTAATGATCAAAAAATAATAATCCTGATAAATTAATTAATTATTAACTGCTGCACAAGCCAATCTTAGTTTAATTTTACTACAACTTTATTTTTTATAGTAAAGTAAAGACAAATTTCATTGTAGTAAAGCAAATTATACAATATACTTAATGGAAACTACAGATTCCATTCCAGCTGATGGATGCAACAGTAGTTTTTTCTCCTCTTACTCTTCTTTTTCATGCCTGCTCAATGTTTCTTTTTAATAAACAAATAGTGAATAAAACAAGACATTAAAAATAAGCAAGAAAAAAAGCTCAAAAAAATTTGTAAGAGAAATTACATAAATAAATGAAATACTACAATATAAAAAACTTAAATGCAGTACATAATAAACTCAGTAATCAATTGTAAGTCATTAAAATGTTTAGTTCCATCTATTTTACTTCGTACGTTAAGTTTTAAAAAAATCAATGAGCATTTTTACTTTTCCGCGCAAATTTTCCTGTCTGTAACAATTTGTTTGATTTCACTTTCATAACAATATTTTTTTAATATTTACATGCAAATAACACGTTTTAAAAGAAACAATTGACTTGAAAACAAAAGAAAAAACTGCATTGAATGTGATGTTATAAAAAATTCCAGGGGGATGTCATTAGTTTTTTCTATTTATGTTTTTCCATTCACCGCGATATGATATAAAATGTGGAAATATTACAGTATTAAGTACTTTCTAAACAAAATACCATGTATTTTTTGTTTTGCAAACAATTTCTTAACAAATTTTACTGAAAGATGCAAACCAAAAACTAATTATAATTATGATATATTATGCGAAAATTACCGCAAACTATAACCATGTTTTTAGTATGCAAATTATACCTTTTTAAATTTACCAGATAATTTGAAAAATAAATATGAATGCAGCACAGTAATTTTCCGGGCTATTAACCAGACAGAATGTCACATACTCTATGTTTTTTTTATAAAATCTAGAGCAACATGTCAATTTTTTATATAAAAATTTAGAAAGTGTTACAAAGAATCACAAAAAAAAACTTTATGTTTTCACAAAGACTTAAAAATCATTTTACTTTAAATTCTTTTGTCAATATTATTTATGACTTAAGTTCACCATTTTTATGTATGTACTTTTTTAACTTTTTTTATTTGTTTAAAAAAACCTTAATGTTAACTAAAAATTCCATTAGTTTTTAATCAAAATATTGGGTTCTTGAAACATATTATGTTGGCTAACATAAATTTGATTTAATGATGTGACAAAAAATCAATACACTGTACTTATATATAAATATATTTTAAAAAATATTGAATTTGGCGTTTTTGAAGAGATATAGTGATTTTGAGTCACTAAACCTGTTTAAAAAATGTTCAAGTTTAAACCGAATTTTAAAACATCATCCGGTTTTTTTAAATATATTTTTATATTAGGAAACCTACATTTTTAAAAATACATTATTAATTTATAAATACAAAATTTATAATGGAACCGCCCCCCCCCAAGAATGAAAATGAGAGGAAGCGGTCAAAAACCCCCCCCCATGAGAGGAAGCGGTCCCCCCCCCCCCCCCCCCCGCCTTATACGCTACTGGCTCCGACATATAAACTACATTAACTCGGGCACGTCCTCTGTAGGACACTCGAATGTTTTAATTATTGCCCTTCTTCCTAAAATAGGGTCCTAATTTAAGGAAGGTAACAATTTTAATTAAAGCGTGACCCATATAGGACTTTCAGGCCCTAGTTATGAAGCTCCTTATTTAACACGCTAAGAAAAAACTTCATAAATCACTTCACTTAAAATTACATCTTAAAATATTAGTTTAGTGAAAATGATCTTTATAAACATCTTTTAGTACAAGATTCGCCGTATTTTTTCTTATGAGAAATCAAATAGTCACGATTTCTTCACAAAAAACATAAGGAAATAGTGGTTTTAACTTAAATTTTTAGGACTCTAATTAGGTCGCGCTCTAGTTAAGTCCATGTGGCCGTTATTGCAGCCAATATATGCCCTAAGCTGAATAATTTTAAAAAAACGCATCTTAATAAGAATGTAAATTCTGCAGTAAAAAAGCAATATTATTAAAAATCAAATAGTCACGATTTCTTCACAAAAAACATAAGGAAATAGTGGTTTTAACTTAAATTTTTAGGACTCTAATTAGGTCGCGCTCTAGTTAAGTCCATGTGGCCGTTATTGCAGCCAATATATGCCCTAAGCTGAATAATTTTAAAAAACGCATCTTAATAAGAATGTAAATTCTGCAGTAAAAAAGCAATATTTAAATCCACGTGTTTTCCGTTTATTTTTTGGTTTTATATTTTGGGTTATATATTTCTGTTCTACACATGAAATAGTAGTCTTATGAATGACTTTCTGGGCTTTTCTCTCCTTTATTTTCTTTTAACCTGGTACTCCTTTGTTGCAAAAAATTTAATTTTTGTAATATATGTACTGCGTACTTTAGTGCTATTTGATTAATAAAATGTTTTGATTGATTAATTCGTGTTGATGTCAAACTTTATGTGTAAAGTTTCTGTCCAAGAGTACTTTAAGTTAGAACCTAAAATCGATACTAAGGAACAATGCGAATTCGCAGCTGTTTTCGAACTTTTCTTAACCTTTTGTTAAAATTCATACCTAGGTAACAGTAGGCTTTTGCCTTGGGCTCCGAATTCCTGTAATTTTTCACCGGTGCCAAATGACTAATGCGACTTTTTAGCTCTATATTAGTGATATTCATCCGGGATTCCTGAGCTGCCGGAGTTGCTCCAGAGCTCCAAAACAACGCCGGGAGCTCCGGAGCTCTGCCTTTTTTACTCTTTTCATGAACAGTTAAGGAGTAATGCCAAAAAAAAGTTGCTAAAAAATTTTAAAAAAAATATTTTTTTCCAAAAAACTTACTAAAAACAATAAAAATGATCATGGAAATGAAAATAGTATAATTTAAATGATATTTAAAATTTAAATAAGTTTTAAATCCCTCTAAAGGTCTAAACTCCGGAGCTTCGCTTTAAATGGCGACAGCTCCGGAGTGTGGCTATTGGATGGTGGGAACATCGCTGCTCTAAATTTTCATTTTTACAGGTTTACAAAACGGTGGCTTGCACTGTTCGGACGACCGCGCACCGCGCACTTCCGAACCTGCCGCCGATCCAGCACCGGTCACATTTAAACGACAGGAGAGCGGAGTCAAGATCCGAATCCGCCACAGTTCAAGTTCCATTAGCGATGATTTAGATCCGATGGATTACGTCTCAAGATCCTCGGCGAACGGAGATTATTTTCTCAACTGCGAAGACAAACTCAGCCTTTCCCCTTCAATGTAAGCCTTATTATTATACTTTTAATTTTTGAATGTCACGTAAGTAAGATTGAGATTTGGAATAGTGTTGTAAAAAGTTACTTTTACTTTTACTTAAAGTAATAAAAATAACGGATTTTGGATTACTTTTACTTTTACTTGACTTTTGAAATTTCAATTACTTTTACTTTTACTTTTACTCGACTTTTGAAATTTCAAATACTTTTACTTTTACTCTTACTCGGATTTTCCACTGCAAATACTTAAATTAATTTCACTAAAATTTAAGTAATTTCAATGTTTAGATTTTGTATGGGCTTGTTGTAAAGTGAATCACAAAAGATAATTTTTTGAGCCGCTAACACGCTAAAACCCTTTGTTTTGACTAAAAATGTTATTAAAATGACAATTTATACATAAAATAAGCAAAAAACTTCAGAACTGAGCTATGGAGCTCAAAAAACCGGTGTTTTGCTCCTTTCAAAAATACTTTTATTATACTTTTACTCTTACTTTTACTTAAAAAATTGGTCTTACTTTTACTTTACTTAAATAAAATTTTGACCATTACTTTTACTCTTACTTTACTTAAATTTAAATTTTTCAAATTACTTTTACTTTTACTTAAAATAATCCAAAATCAATACTTTTTACAACACTAATTTGGATCTAGGTAACTTTTTACAGCACTAATTTGAAACGTGTGTTCGCAACTGGTGACTCCTTATAATTTTTTAGTTAGAAACCACTAAACAAGAAAATAAACTGCATGTGCTATTAAACGTACTGAACGTGCAATCTGCTACGCTCAGCCCTGCAAATTAAACGATACCGCTTGGAAATTATTTTTTATGTAAAGATTCTCGATTTACAAAAATATATCTAAAACAAAATTAAGGTATTTTATAAGGCAATAACTTTTTTATCGCTTCCACGGCGAAAGAAGTTTATATTTAAATCAATTTAATTTAATTTGTTCTTTAATATTGTTCTGCTTTGAAATGTTTTGTAGTATCTTGTTTTTACCACAAATGAATTTATGATCTATTGCACGGTGTTATCGGACAGTTAAGTGAAACGATTTATTTAAAATTTGAATTTGAGAATTTTCTGAATAAAAAAAGCAAAGAAATTAAGAAGTATATGAATATTTTTGCTTATGTTTAAATAATTTACCTTAAAGCTTAAATTTGGTAGCAAACATGTAGGAAAATTATACTAAAATTAGAATTAAGTATGCAAAACACAAAATAATTATTACGAAACATATAGGCAAAAAAACATTTGAACAAAATCATGCAAGAAGCGAGTAAAGGTGTTTTAATGTTGTGAAAACGCAGAAAAAAACGCTCAGGTTAAAAAAAATACAAAATAATATGCGTTTAACTAATCTACTAGTTTCTTGGTTCTCAATGTTTTTATGTTTTTTATGTTATTGAAACAAAATATTTTGGCATAAAAATCACCATGTAAATACACTAATTAAAAATATGCCAAAAAGTTCGTCGTTTCAACTTGATGGTATGGCATAAACAAAACATTATTATTTGTTAATGCACATGGTAATTACTAATAATAACACTGTAAAAATATATAAGTTTGTTTCTATTTTTGTCTCAGGCGCTCAATGTTTTGTTTATGGCTTCAAATTAAAAAGATAAATTTAAAATAATTTTAATTAGCATAATAACAATGTAAACTCTATTTTATAAGATCTCGTTAACAGTACAAAAAGACGTTTTATTTCGAAATAAAATAATTTGATGTAGAGTTCACATTGTAAATACTATGATTAAAAAAGGCTTATTTTCTTGATTTAAGGGTATGAACAAAACTTCATTAATTGCTTATTCATATGAAATTACTTAATATAACGCTGTAAAAATATTATATTTTGTGATGTAAAACGTCTTTCCTAAATGACGCTTCAAAACTACTTCTGAGTAAGAAAGATTTGTTAGGTAAATAACAAAATGCTCGTATGGTGCGGTGGTAGCGCGTCGGACTAAGAACAACAGTTTGTAAATTCAAAGGAAAGAGATTCGGCTTCGAGCCTCGGTAGGGTAGGTGACTTAATTTCGGCCACCTTCTTATATTTTTGAATAATTTTTTCGGGCTCTTTTAATCGGATAAGGATTTTGTCTAAAAATCAAACGGTAGCTATTTTTCTTATTTCAGTGCAAAATTTAAAAATTTCTGTTAGACTAAAAAATCAGTGGAGGTTTAACTTTTTTTTATAGTGGCCGAAATTAAGGCACGTGCCATTAACTTCGGCCACCTAAAAAAAACTGGCTATAACTATTGCTAAAACGAACGATTAATATTTTTAAAAGTTGCAAATTTATCCAAATTTATTTTGGGTACATATAACTGAATTTTTTCCAGTTTGCAAAATTTTATAGCGATTAACAAGACTTTAAATAATTATGTCAAAACCTTAAAAAACAAAAATTTTAATAATACGTGTTTTTTGTTGCATTTTTTTGGTGTGATAAAATATATCAACATAAAATTACAACCAGCCAACTTTAAACATGATAAAAAATTTTATTCCATCCTGGTGAGTTTTGTTATATTTTTAACCTAAAAATAACAAAAAACAAAATCCGCCCTAATTTCGGCCACCTTTTATATTTAAACAAACAAAAACAAAAACTTAAAACACAAAAAAGCGATTACAAAACCCAAAATTATCAACTTTAAGGGTAAACAAGACGTTAAAAAAGTTAAAGAGTTGTATAATTTCACACCAACTCTTGCCTATCTTTGATGTCTCATATTTGTCTTCATTCCTTCGTTAAGAAAATAACTTGAGTTTTTTTTTAACTGCATTTCAATATTTTTTTGGGAAATCCCTATACCGGTTTATTGATAGTTCAAACCGAGTCAATTGGGAGTTGAGTTATTCCAGCCCGCACAGATGTTTACTACGTAATTCTTATGAATGCATCCCTCCGCCAAAGGAAATAATCTGACATTTTTACTGTGTTTTAATTTACGTTCACAACTTTTTAAAGCATTGGTACTCGATATGGTGGTACGTGGTGGGTTGGGTGGGGAACTCCATTGACATTGATATTTACTATATTCACTACATGACTGGATCCCTCCACCAAGAAAATAACCTGAGTTTTTAATGTGTTTCTATATTATTTTTGAGAAATTCCTTCCGGTCTATTCATAATTTAATACAAACTAGTAAATTATGTGTTATTTAACCCCACCCGTACAATTTATGGTGCAAATCGTGTTAAATAGGTTCTTTCACGTGAATTTTAAGGAGGCCGAAATGAACGGAATCTTAAAATGCGCATTTAGTTAAACGCATTGTAAAGTGTTTTAAAGAAATTATCAAAACATGAAAATAACAATTTTGAGCCTTAAATAGAAGTTATTTTAAGGTTATATATGTGCTTCCTTATAGGTTATATAAATTTGATGCAGTTTAAATAAAAAGCAAAAATCCAGAAAATCACAAAAAATTAAGTTTTTGTATGAAAATGTTGATAATGCAGAATAACACAAATAAAATTTTTTTGCAAAAATATTTTATTCAACATTCATCCCGTTACTTTTGTGCTAGTTCTTTTGTGTTTTAAAAATAAGCCAATTTTCTAAGACTCTAAATCGGTGGCCAAAATTAAGTCAGATACCCTGCAGACATGGGCGTAGCCAGGGGGGCCTAGGGGGTCTAGACCCCCCTATTTGGGTCGCCAAGGATAAATATTTGGGGTCTAGAAAGGCCATTTTTTAAAAATTTTCTTAAGTTTCGCTCCGCTCAGCGCTCGATTGATTATAATATAGTCTCCACTTCAAAATTTGTGTTACTTTGTTTTGTAATCTTGATACGATCACGTTGGACCCACCAAATTCTTAATGTTTTAATTGGTTTCCACTTCCAAGTTTGTGTTACTTTGTTTATTAATCTTAATACCACCACGCTAGACCCCCTTTAGATTTTTATATAGAGGTATTAGAAATTTAAAGGTTAGAAGTAATTTTAAAAACAATTTCTCTCACTTTGCATTGCTCAGCTGTAATTCAATGTACTCATTTTTATGTTTTTAGGTTTTTACTTTTAGGTTTTTAATGTTTTTGAAATCGAAAGTTTTAAGGTATCAAAATGTTTATAAAAATTTTTTCTTTGTTTTATGCACTTATTATTATTAAATAATAGGAAAATAATGAAGTATGTGACATAAACAAGGCAATAAACACTCCGCGCCAAGCGCTGACAATTTTTTTAGCCCTTTTTATAACGTTTAGGATTTGGACCCCAATGGACCCCCCTTTCGGAAATTTTGTTCAGGGTTGGACCCCCCCCTTTCCAAAATCCTGGCTACGCCCATGCCTGGAGATGATTTTCTTTGTTTCTCCAAGATCAGTCTGTCCTATCAACATCCAGCTTGGGTCTTTTACAATTTTGTTTCTATTTTTTTCACAGGCGCTAAATGTTTTATTCAAGGCAATTTTTTTTAAAAATATTTCACTAAAAAATGCGTAAAAATTGTCTCCAGCTAAGGTTATTATGGGCAGTTTTGCTACTGTTTTTTTAACCTAAAGACAAACCAAACGTAGCTGCAACAGTGTTTTCACGTGTTCAATAAACAACTATTTTCTTGTTTTATGTCACAAAATAAGAATTATTCCTAAACTACTATCTGAAGTTGATCTCTACTTCAAATCTTTCATTTTCTGAATTATGATTGGCTGATACGAGTGACGTCAGATTCTCGTGATTTGAGTGGTTACTTAATGGGGGGCATTTTTCAGTCCAACGAACAACTGTTGCAGCCACGTTGGGTTTACCTTTAATTCCTAAACAATTTGTTTGTCACATACTCAATTATTATGATGTTTTCAATAATAAAAAAATAATAGGGGAACCTTATAAAAAAAGCTGTTGTCACCAGCTTTTTATTTTTTTTTGCGAGACTCAAAATTAAATTTAACACCGTATAGTGATTTTTTCATTGTTGAGTTCTTGAAAAAGGGATAATATTAATGAAAGTAGATTAAAAAAACGGTTAATTGCAGATTACGAGGAATACGCACCCCGTTGTTTGGTCGCAAAGCCGGAACATCATCTTGCAATACGTAATTATCTCCTTTTTATAATTATAACTAGAAAACCCCTATAGATATTATAATAAATATTGTATGCCCCTACTATTATTATTACTTCTGCTTTTAATTAATTAAAACTTATGTAGTAACGTAACGTATTATTGTCTACTTCCCTGCCCGTTTCGTATGTATTTTTAAGTCCGTTGTCCTTTTAAATTAAAGGTTGAATTAAAATTGGAAAATTTTTGAATGCTGCTACATTATTTTAATTTAAATAGTTACTACATTGCCCCCAAATTTTTTACATAACAAATCGTCGTTACTACGACAAAATGAACCACAGTTCGTATAAAACATGTGATGTGTGTTTGTGACTTATTTTAAATATAAAACTGGATCTCCTTAATTACAAAATGAGTCACAGTCACGTGTATTTTACAATGACAGTGGCTCATTTTGCCGTATTAGTGACAAAATAAACCCTCCCTGTCTGGTTTACTTAAAGTTTGTCTTGACAAACATGGCAAATATTAAATTTAAAGTTATAAAAATTTTGCAAAGAAAAATATCAAAGTTTTAATTTTTTTGTGTTTTTGACCACAAAACAATTTATTTGTTGTCTTTTTTCAAGTATTTTTAAACATTTTTAAAAAATATTCTATACGATTGTATTTTGTAATATAGATTGTCCTTTGTTTACAATTTTATGACGCAAATTCAGAACAAATTTAAGGATTTACACATATTTACAGTATTAAAAGCAACATTTGAATGAATTACATTGATTAAATCATAAAAATAGATTTTGTAACTATGATTAATGATGTTTTTGTTGCGTTATTTAAGCCAGAAAAATAGTTTTTTTTTAATCAAATGATTTCAAAACTCCAGATTTTACCTTCAACTTTTTTGACGTGTTTTTAATCAAAATATTACAAAATATTTACACTGGTCAAATAATATAGCTATTAACAAACCTGTAATTTATCCCGGCGTATTGCTCAGTGATTCCCAAAGAGGGTGAAGCAGATTTTATTTAGAGCGCTCACGGCTTTCAGGGTCATAACATAATTTTACTAAATTAGGAATGCAAAATGCACGCGCAAATATGCTTAAAACAGGTATATGCGCAGGAAAAAAAAATAGCGGAGTGCTTGGGCGTTATAAAGGTAGTATTTAAAAGACATTTCGGTTCCTTGAGAGCTTTTCTTAAGAAGATTTTGACCACCCTAAAAAGAAATTAATTTCAAAATTTTTGCTGCGGTCGTCAAAATCGCCTGGAACACTATGCTGTAACTTTAATAATAAGATTTTCCTCCCTTTAACAACAAGACGTAAAGATATCGCAGATAAAAATTTCGCATTATTTAGATCCCCTATAGTTCAGCTCTTAAAAATTTTTAATGTTCGAAAACAACTCAAAAATGGCATTAAATTAATGCTATGTAGATATACATATTCGTGTCCTAGAGATTAGCATTTGGAAAAAATTTTGTTTCATTATTTTATTTAGTTACCCTACAACAGCAAAAAATCACTTTCGCTAAATTTTATGGATTGCCCACTTGCTTAATATTAATTTCTCGTTTATTAGTTTTAATTTATTTAAAATATTTCTAAATTTCAGTTTTTGATTATTTTAAAATATTTTTTTCGAATTTTTCCATGATTAGAGTTGATTTTGAACCGCCTAAAAACCCTAGAATTAACAATAAACACGTATACTTAAGTAAATGTCTTAAGAAAATGTTTGAAAATTGAAAACAGATTAATATCCAGCCGCTGTATTTTATAATAATTATAACCTTATAATATCATGTTTCGAGGCTGCGAACTTAAAAACGTGAAAAGTGTTTCTAAGTTCAAGAGCTCTTCCCTGAATTGGGAAACCGAGGACTTATTAATGGTTTAAAAAATAAATTTTTTTAATATTTTTGCTTTTTTAATGTTTTTTTTATCCTTTTAAAACTAGTAATGCTCCGACCTCCGGAGTTCCGGAGCTGAGTTCCGTTTTTAGGAGCTCCGTAGCAATCCCCGGAGCCGCAGCTCCGCTCTATTTTTGTATTAACGTTATGAATAATTAAGGGGTGATTCCCCAAAAAATTTGTCAAAATTTTTTTTAAAATTAAATTTTTTTTGAAAATTAAATTTTTTTTCAAAAATTATTTAAAACGCTCAAAAAATGCAAATAAAGTAGCTTTAAATGTATTTTAAACTTAAATTAAAATCGCTAATTTAAGGGGCGGAGCTCCGGAGCTCCGGCGTTCCTTTCGCTTTAAATGAGCTCCGGCGCTCCCTCCGTTTTAAATAGCCGGAGCTTCGGAGTATAATATTGGAGGGTACGAACATCACTATTTGAAACTTAAATATTATTCTGGAAATGAGCGTAAAAAATGAAGATTTTCCGAGCTGGAACAAGCTTGCACAGCTCCAAAGTGACCGGAGCATCACTAATAATATATTTGGATATGACGCAAGCTTTCGGTTTACGAGATATGCTTACTAGAGCTTTAGAAGCGCACGTCTTTTTTGTCAAAATTATAGTTAAAGGTGCGGTGCGGAGACAAACTTTTTGTCTTCGATTTTGATAATTTTTTGTGAAAACTCACCCCTGTCCCTTAATAGCCCACAAAAATTTTTGCAACAAAATATCTCCTGCGCTTCAGGAGTTATGACCCCCCGGATTTGGCATTTTTCGACAATTCTGTACGTAAAAGATTGCTCAATAGGTATAACGATTTAAGGTACAAATTATGCACTCACAGAAAACGGCTATTATTTACTTTAATTTGATACCTAGATTGTTAAGATTTGAGCAGTATTCGTCGAGATGTGGCGTTTCTCGAACAAAAAACACTCGATTTTTTCGCTAAAAACAAGTAGTGAAGGAAAGAAAGGTTGAGCAAACTTCACAAAATCACTGCCGTCGTTTGGTGTTTTTAACGAAAAAATCGCGGGTTCTTTTTGTAAGGGAAACGCAATATTTCGACAAATACTGCATCAAGTTCAATGATCAAAGTATCAAATTAAACTAGAAAGTAGCCGCTTTCTTTGAGTGCATAATTTATAACGTAAATCGTTATACCCATTGAGTCTTTCTTTCACATTTCACATTCTATACAATCTTTCACGTATAGAATTGTTGAAAAAAGGCCATTTTTTGGAGGGGGGGTCATTACTCCTGAACCTCTGGAGATATTTTGTTGCAAAAATTTCTGTGGTCTATTGGGGGCAGGGGTAAGGTTTTCACAAAAAAAATATAAAAATCGAAGACAAAAAGTTTGACTCTGAACCAACACCGGTATAAAATATAATCTTGAAAAAAACATTCGTTGATCCTTTTTGACATTTTAGATAATATTTTCTATTAATGATGTAATGTATAATTGTATTGTGTCATAGTTATAGTTTACATGTATCCGTGCTTGGAGATTTTTTAAAAATAAGTTTAATTATTCCTGTTTTATTTCCTAATATAACTTTTTTGCCGTTTTTAGTCATTAAAACAATGAATAGGGTAGTGCATTTAATTTCGGCACTTTTCCCAATCGGGCATTTTTGATTTTGGACTATATCTTTGGTAATCCTGGACGGAATACGACGTTTGATAGCTCAAATGGGAGCTAATTATATGTAGATGACTGTCGTGAGCTTTTTATTTGTTATGTTACGATATTTTTATGTAAAATTGTGTGATTTACAAAAAAATAAAATTGTTACTCGTTTTTAGAACATGGGCATTTCATGATTACGCAATAAATTGATTTAAAAATTAAACTCTCCTGGTAAAATTTAGTCTATTTTTCAAATTTTTAGTCCCCGTGGTTCTACGTTGCGTCTGTGGTGAGCAATCGTTATAAAATAAAATAGTGTAATTTCGGCACACATATTGCTGTAGGTAAAAACGGGTTGAATTAAGTGGTCGGGTGTTAAATTGTAGCTGTACATAAATAGTTAAAAGACAACGTTGAAATGTGTAGGGGTCATTTTTTTCCAAATTTTGCTCATTTTGATACCATTTAGCATTTTAGCTGTAACTTTTTGCCAGTTACACGTTGAACAATAAGTAAAAGCTTAAATTAAAGAAAACTGTCTGAAGATAATGATAGGCTTTTAAATTTTTAAAAATGATGATTTTTTGACTAAGAAACTATCGATTGTTTGTAAAGTGCCTAAATTAAATGCATACATTTAATTTCGGCAATTTTCCATTTTTTTAAAAACTGATTTAATTAAGTAAAAAAACAACTTTCGTACAGTGAGAGTTTTATTACGCAACGCAGTATCGTAAAAGTCTTAAAATGAGCTATCAAACATGAGAATCGGGCCATACAGTGAAAAGTTACATTGGAAAAACAAAAAAGTGCCGAAATTAAATGCACTACCCTAAATAACCTTAAATTAAAAAAAGCGTTTTGTAAGTTTTGTACTATTAAAACAAAGCAACCATCCATTTTTTGAATGAAGAGCCACTTTTTTGTTATAGTTTTGTTAGATGTTTTTTGTAGTAAAGATTTATTGGGCATGTTTTTTTAAAATCACAAAAAATTTAAAGCAAATATGTTTCACGCCAAAAATGATTTATTTATTTATTTCTTTTGATTTTTTCTTCAATTGTAAATCTTACTAAAACATAAATTTAGCTGCGTAAAGTGACTGAATAATTCGTGTTTTGTTTTGTTTGAGGTTTATTCCGTTCGTATTCTGGAAAAGCAGTTGACTTTTTGTATAAATAACGAAATTTGATAATACTAAAAGCTCTGAGCAATTGATTTTGTAAAACCCCACAAAAAATGTCAGCATGTCTGATCTGCTCTCGAAAAAAATGAGTTTTTAGATTTATGCAAGCTGGTAAGTCAAATGTTAGCTATTAATCTTTTTTATTCTGAATTAAAATATTTCAAATAATGCTAGTCTTTCTGCTTTTTTCTTGTTTTTTTTGTTATGCACTTTACACATTTGCTGCGATCCCCAGTCTGAAATAGTGTAATCTAAGAGGCTAAATTTAAAATTTTTGACCTATATAGTTTTTTATTGTTGAGGAAAGATTTAGCAAAACCGATCACAAATTAATCTCTCAAGAAGAAAAAAAATAATTTGTATCGAAGTTATTAAAAAGAAAAATTGTGTATCACCAATAAAATCCCGCAGTAAAACGGGTAAATTTTAATGGTCACGATAATCGAGTGAGTTTATCACGCGTTTCACGCACCAAAAATTGTAACAAACAAAGCTTTAAAATTTAGAATTTCAAACTTGTTAAACTTAAATAATAATATACAATTTGATTCTTACTTTTACAGGTGTTTGACTGTAGATTTGTAATGCATTCGTGCGTATATCCAAAACTAAAAACCCAACGTGGCTGCAACAGTTGTTCGCTGAATTGAAAAATACCCCCCATTAAGTAATCACTCAAATCGCGAGAATCTGACGTCACTTTATCAGCCAATTAGATTTGATATAATGTCATATTAAATCGAATCTAATTGGCTGATAAAGTGACGTCAGATTCTCGTGATTTGAGTGGTTACTTAATGAGAGACATTTTTTAATCCAACGAACAACTGTTGCTGCCACGTTGGGTTTACCTTTAGGTCATATGTTTCAAAAGCGTTAAAAACATTTTTTGTTTTGTTTTTTAAGCAACAACGTATAGTTAGTTAGTTAGGCTTGTCATCACAATTAGTCTCGTTTTTAAAGAATTTTTGCGTTTCCTTTTTAATTTTTTTTGTTATTTACAACGTACAAAATATTGTAAGTTATAGAAATATAGAAAATACATATAGAATACACAATATCGAAATATAAAACGGGATTTTTAATTTGCTTGATTTATTTCACTGTAATTTTAACTTATAACCCACTGAAATTATTTTTAAAAACTTTTGAAAAGAAAAATTACTCTGCAAAAAAAGTTCTAAATGAGTAAATATAAAGAAGGTTTATTCGCGTAAAGTAACATTTCTTCCCAATAAAATAAAGTTCAAAAGTAAACTTTAAATTCACAAATAAAATACATTATACTGTGGCAGTTTGTTAACTAACTGATTAACATCTGTATAGTCCTTATCCCGGTAAAAATGACTCTTAAATCTGCTTTTGGTATAGGTTGGAGGAAAAAAGTTGGAAGCGGATAAAATGTTTTGGAGGCAGGTAAAAGGAGGTTCGCCTCCTATGTTAAACCATATACATGTGAGGGGGCATGTAGCAGGCAGCTAAAACTGCCTCAGATACGGGTAAGAAGCAAATCAGAAGCTGTTAGATATTGCATGCGGAGACAAGTGGGAGGCAGCAAGCAAGCAAGCAAGGAGCTCCGAGCTCCGGGGAATATCACTAACACAGATACAATAAGTTTTTACACGTCTACAAACATACTTTGAAAACCATTTTTTTAAAGATAAAGTCTAGGAGTATTTTATCATATATATTTTATTCATACAAAAATATATAATAATTAATTTATACTAGTCCAGTAGTAAAATATGTTATATGTTTGGCTGTGTCATCATAGAAAGTGATACTGTTGCTGAATGCAGCTTGAAATGAATAATTTAGTATGTATGCTTACATGTTTCAGATTTAACAGATTATTATACGGTTTATATTTGCAATTATTTCCGGGCATTTCGTTTTCTCTGTTCGATCAATAAGATTTTGAAGATTCCGTGTTTTGTTGCTCGGTTGCTATCGGGGTATATTATTGTTTTTCCGCTTGTTTTCCCGCGAATATATATATATGTCGTTAAAATAATATTTCCTGCATATTTTTCTGCATGCTAATGTTGTCAAAAATATATTTTGACGTGTTTGAAAGGATATAGTCGAAAATAAAATATTGATTATCCTTTAGAAATATTTAAACGTAAAATGTTCAAAAAGGGACGGTATAAATTATTTTTTAAAACATTAATTGTTTTGCGAAATAAAACAAAGAAAACTATATTAATTTTATTTTGTCACTTTTTGAATTTTTTATGTTGTTTTGACTTGTTTAAACAGTTTTTTAATTCTTTATTTTAGTTTTTTTTATATTTAATATTGATTTAAACCCAATATTTTTTAATAGATCATTCGCATTTTAATCTATTAAATGACGGGTACACTCACTGAAAAAATCTTATATATGAAGCTGTAAAATTGATGCATGCTTTACCTATTTACGTAAATTGAGATTGTAGACTGAATTATTATATAAATTCACTTTTCCGTTGGTGAGATATGCAAACATAATTTTAACAAAATTTGCTAACTTTTTTAGTTTTTTTACACGCAATTTACTTTTTTTTACAATTAATTTAAAACATGAAATGTATTCATCTATTGCTGGTCGGAATAAAACTAAATTTAAAATTTTAGTTTTTTCTATCTGGGCACGCATTCTGACGCGCGGTTAAAAGTTACCCTGGGTTAACTTTTTTTACGTGCTTAAGGATGCGAGTGAAAAATCAATTTTACCTAGGTGAAAGTCGGGTTAAATTTTTTCTGTTGTTTTAAGAATAAAAACTTATCCAACTCGAGAGGTGGTTAAATATTTTCTTCCGTAGGATTCATTTAATAAAAAATAAAATACGCGCATTGATTAATTTTTTTTTATTTTGCGCGAGGTGGTTTTGCGGCGCGAGAAAAAAAATTTTTTTAAAAATTCATTGCAATCATTTTATTTACAATATATTTATTTATTTAGGTTTATTTATTTACAATATATATTTATTTTTTTTTATTTTCTTTAAAATGGATTTATCAGGGTAAATATGTATAAGAGTTTCTTCAGAATGCGACCCCAGGGCTTTGTTTTTGTAAATTATTAAACTCATCTGTTTCTGCGTGAGTAATTGCAAATTTGTGTCTTAATTTTTTAATTAAAATAGCCGGTTTAAAAAATAATTCTTTTTTTTAATTTTTTATTAAATTTTAAAATATAAACTTTAGGTATACAATACAAAATTTAAAAGAACACCCCGTCTAGTTTTTATATACCCATTAATTAGTCTAGTCTATTCTAGTCTAGTCTACCGAAAAACTTTAATGCCAGCTAAGCAATTATTGACACATTTTTTAAGCACAAGTTAAGCTGGAGATTAATTGCTTTAGATCACGACTTAATTTAAAAAATGGATATTTTTTTAGAGAAAAAAAGAACACCAATCCAAATGAATAAAAATCAGCAAATAACTTAGAAGCATATTGTATCATTGACAAAAAACCACATTAAGCGGTCATTCTGTTAAATTTAATGTAATATTATAAAAATATCAACAGTATGCTATTTTTGTTTCTACTTACTTGTTAAGTACATACAACTCAAAAGAAGGTGAGTATACTCAAAGTATTGAGTTTAGTTTGAATTTAAATTTTTTTTAATCTTTTTAGATCTTTTAAATTCAGTTGTCTGTATTGCATAATACACCTTACGATTTAGGGTCGATGGAGCCTTGGAAACTTGGAGCGGGAACTTGGAGCCACAAATAGGGAATTTGGAGCCTAAAGACGGGAACTTAGAGCCGAAAATAAAAATCGCTAAAACGTTTACCTCACGTTTACCTTTTACGCTTTACAATCTAACCCCAAACCATTTTTTTCTTAAAGGTTCCAAGTTCCCATTGCTCGTAACTCCAAGTTCCCAAAAATTTTCCATGGCTCCGAATTCCCTGCTTGTGGCTCTAAAGACCCAGTACCATGTAAATGAAGAACCGTAATAAAAAACCAATT
The DNA here is from genome assembly GCA_030248175.1 of Microlaimidae sp. YZB2_3. Lineage (NCBI taxonomy): Eukaryota > Metazoa > Nematoda > Chromadorea > Desmodorida > Microlaimidae > Microlaimidae sp. YZB2_3. The sequence goes on along the minus strand of JASAMX010009208.1, from coordinate 7,098 downwards.
ATCAAGCAAAGCTGACAATTTCTTAAGAGAAAAAACTGATATGATGGTGGCAAGAACAAGAAGGATTTTTGTTTCTAGATGAACTGTTAATATCAAAAAAGTAACTGTACAGAATTTATACAAAGATACTGGGGCCGGCTGCATAAAAATCACTTACGGGTATCATTAGCACTAAAGCTAAGGCCAAAGTTATTTAGTACTAAAAGGTTTTTTTCGGCTTAGTACTAAAGCTAAGGCGCCTCTAAGCTTTAGCATTTAGTATTTAGCTAACATTTAGCTAATATAATATATATTTGTTCTCTTGAATTAAATTTGAAATTTTGATTTAAAAGCACTATTTGATTTTAACCACTCAAATACTATATTTTTAGGTTTCCAAAATTTAAAAAGTTACGTTTTATTCCTATTTTCATTTCCTAACTATCCAGTAACTTAAGAGACAGGCAGGAGGCAAATAAATCTACTTCGGGGGCAGGTATGTGGGAGCAAGTAAGAGGTAAGTAAATTTAGAATCTAAGCAGGTTTAAAGGCATTCTGTTTTTATCAAACAAACAAACAAGTGGTAAAGGTTATTTCATTACTGGTACTGGAGAGTCATGTTTGATTTTTCACTATGAATTCCATCAGGGTGAAATTGTAGGGTGGTCAAGTAACCAATCGTTTTTCAAGAAAATATCACAGGCATGAAGAGATGCATCGCACATTAGTAAATATTGGTTATATTACCCCTGACGACTCATTTTTTTATATTTTTCTTGGCTTGGGCATTTATTGTTTATTTCTTCTTAACAGAAAATGTTACAACTAATTTTATAAGCCTGAAAGACTTTAGCTTTATTTTTACATCCACACAGCCGTAACCGTAGTTTTTAAAGCCAAACTATTTGAAATTGGGAATGAATATGTAGGTAGTATTTAAACATCTATTCTGTTTTGCATATTATATGCATACAACTCTTTTATTTGTAGTATACTTATGCTTGTGTCTTGTCTTTATACATCTAATGTCTGTCGTGCTTGTTTTGTCTTTAGACAAATTAAACAAAAAATAGATTATTGTGGGAGAAGCATGTCTGCTTTGAAACTGGTTTTAGATATTTAAGCGATTATTCTGAAAATATCATTCTCGACTCATTCTAGTTTTTAATTGTATTAGGCTGACTATACTTGTTTTGATTTAATGCATCCCATCTTGAGTTTTTACATTTCTTATTATTATTTGTTTTTTTGTCCAGGTAATGCAACTTAGTGCATTGGTTCTATTTTTAATGTGTGTCCCCGTTGCGAAATAAATTATTATTATTATAATTCCCCTTGCGTTATTAATAAATTATTATTTTTATAATTCCCCTTGAGTTGCATTTATTTTAAGCCGAGGCACCTCCAGAGCTCCGTCTTTTTTCGCTACTTTCGCTACTCTCGGTTCCGATTGCGCCTCGGACTACATAATACGTCTTTGCCATAACAAAATGAATCGGAATATTTATAAAATATTCTTAACTGTGACTTTTTTTATCGTGTATGCTTCAAATACTATACACAAATTGAGTCAAAGTCGAGTTATTTTAATACCAATTGGGACTTTTTATGGCGTAATAACCACGATAGCTACGATTAACGTAATAACTACGATTTTCAGCTTTTCCATGCTGCTTTACATAGGGTATTCGTCGTTACTACATATGGCAAAATAAATCTAAATTCGTGCAAAATAGTCGCCACTGCGACTCATTTTAACTTTCAACCTGCGCTTTATTAAATACAGAACGAGTCACAGTTCCGTGTATTTTATAATGACTGCAGCTCATTTTGCTGTAGTGACGAGGATTTTATCGATTTTTTTTAATTTCAGGGAGCAAATGGACCCGGAAAAACGGAGCATCCTCCACTACGAGCTCGGGTACAAAATGACCACCCAGCAGTCTCAGATGAATGGAACGCTCACTTTCGCCTTGCGCTACGATTTCATTCACAGGGTCCTCATGCTCCACGTCATAAGGGCCAATCAGCTTCCTCCGCCTAAAGTAAGTGTTGATGTTTCAGATATACGACGCCCTATAAGGTCAGCGGGTGATGGTGCAACAGGGCCTCAGGCTCCACGTCATAAGGGCCAGCTTTTTTCGCTTAAAGTGAGTGGTGTAGCAACTTCAGGCGTCTTGATGTTTTAGATATAGAACACACTAACGCCTTATAAATGAGAGTTATAAAACAAACGGGTGTTGGTAAAACAGAGTTCTTATGTTCCACGTCGTAAGGGCCAATCAGCTTTTTTAGCCCAAATTTAGTGCTGTACAGCTTCCGCTGTGTTGATGTACCAGATATAGAACTATAACGCCCTAGTTTGGTTTTCATTATAAACAGTATTATGTATGTATATATATATATATATATATATATATATATATATATATATATATATATATATATATATATATATATATATATATATATATATATATATATAAACAAAATATAGCATACTGTTTATGATGAAAACCAAAATAAAACACTCCATGAAAGGTAATGAAAAAATATGTCGTTTTTAATTTTATCATCAAGACGTTCTTTTATATGCGTAAATTGATAAACAACTCGTTCTCATAAAGCCGCAAATCGGAGAACAAAAACAAACTTGCCCACGCAAATTTGAAGACGGTGCGTGCGTCTAAGCCCAGACGACCGAGACGAGACTTTTTTATTGTTAGCGTTCTAAAAGAAAGAAAAAACCGTAGAATTAAAAAAAAACTAAAAAAGCAAAATTTAAAATTAAAACATTGGACTTGAAACAGGGTCCAAAAAAAACGGAACAAGAAAATGTGATTTACCTAGGGATTGAATTTAGACAGATTTTTGTAAACTACATTCGGACGAAACAGAATTCAAAAAAGACACATTGTCACAGTAATTTTTGGCAATCGCAAAATCGCCATACAAAAACAAAAATTGGGTGACAATATTTACTCCTTTTGTGTAAAAAACAAAATGGGAAAAAGTGATGATTTTGTGATTTTCGAAAATTGCACCAACAATGTTTTTTCCTTAATTTTTTTTAGCTGGGATTTATTATTCAGAAAAAATTATCTTTCTTTTAATGCGTCGGAATCCCTTGATTTTCCATCGAATTTTAGAAAACAATTTTTGTCTAAACATATACCCTAAATGAATTTACCCTCATGTCTGATTTGTGTTTGTGAAAAAATTTGAATTTTAATGCTAATTACAATTATTAAAAAAATTAATTTAACAAACCAGTTTTATACTGATAGCCAAAATTTATAATTAAAGATAGTGCATTTAATTTCGGCACTTTTCCGTTTTTCCAATGTAACTTTTCACTGTCCGGCCCAATTTTCATGTTTGATAGCTCATTTGAAGCTTTTACGATACTGCGTTGCGTCATAGAAGTTTCACTGTACGAAAGTTGTTTTTTTTACTTATTTAAATCAGTTTTTAAAAAAATGGAAAATTGCCGAAATTAAATGCATGCATTTAATTTCGGCACTTTACAAACAATCGATTGTTTCTCAGTCAAAAAATCATCATTTTATAAAATTTAAAAACCTATCGTTATCTCCATACAGTTTTCTTTAATTTAAGCTTCTACTTGTTGTTACTGGCAAAAAGTTACAGCTAAAATGCCAAACGGTATCAAAATGAGCAAAATTTGGGAAAAAAGTGTATTTAATTTCGGCACTTTTTAAAAGGACTACCTTTATCGAGTTTAAGTGCAGGGCTATGACCCCTACACATTTTAACGTTGTCTTTTAACTATTTACAACTACAATTTAAAACCCGACCACTTATTTCAACCGTTTTTACCTACAGCAATATGTCTGCCGAAATTAAACTTTTTTTATTTTATAACGATTGCTCACCACAGACGCAGCGTGGAACCACGGAAACTAAAAATTCGGAAAATAGACTAAATTTTACCAGGACAGTTTAATTTTTAAACCAATTTATTGTGTAATCATGAAATGCCCATGTTCTAAAAATGAGTAACAATTTTATTTTTTGTCAATTACACAATATCATAAAATAACAAATAAAAGCTCACGACAGTCATCTTCATATAATTAACTGTCATTTGAGCTATCAAACGTCGTATTCCGTCTAGAATTACCAAAAATATAGTCCAAAATCAAAAATGCCCAATTTGGAAAAGTGCTGAAATTAAATGCACTACCCTAATATACTTTTTAATAAAATCGTTGCCGAGATATATCTTCTTAAATTTAAGGTTTTCTGCCAGACATTTTTTAACGTAAAAATAAACTTAACTGCAAAGCATGATCTTTTTAAAACGGGGCAGCACAGGGCTATTATTGAATTAGGTATATATGACTGGCCTCGTAAAGTATGGAAAGATGAGAAGACCAATTAAAATTGTGCGGTTGTGATATTTAGGAAAAAAAATTGTAACACATAGGGTCATGCATTTAATTTCGGCACTTTTTCAAGTTTTGATTACATATCTTATCATAACTTGGTCCCAAATTTGAATTAAGAAGTGATTGATAGCTCGTTAGAAACTAGACGAATGGGCAAAAAAGGACAATCATAACATTATCTACCAATTTTTTCATTGGCTGTAGTAACTTCTTGAAGGAAAATGGGCAAAACGTGCATTTAGTTTCGGCACTTTCGAAAATGCATTTAATTTCGGCTCTTTAATTTAGTTTTTCATTTTTCCTTCAGAAAAATGAAAATAGAGTAAAAATAACCAATATGGCAGTAATTGTAGCAGTCAACTTTCAAATAAGTCATTAAACATTAATATTGTCCTAAAAACAAGAAAGTTATAGCCTGAAGAAAAAAGTGCCGAAATTAAATGCACCAAACGAATTTTCCAAAGTGGCCATTTTCGATATCGTCCGTTATAAAACAAATTTACGTAGATGTTAATTGTTAAGCATATCAGTGTGTTCAGAATAAGAAAATACACAACTTTGTAATATAAAACTTTTTAATCAAACAAAGCTGAAAAAAGTTATGGCCAAAAAACGGTTTTAAAAATTTCCAAAAAGTGTCGAAATTACATGCATTACCCTATATGTAACACATATTTCTTTAAATAAAATATACAAAATTTTGTCAATTTTAACTGTTAAAAATTTTAATTTTGGCTCTAAATTAAATAATTTGATAAATAATTGTTAAAATAAAGTTTTTAATCTTTAATTTTAAATCGTTCTGCTGAAATTTTTAATATGTCTTGTTTTTAAATAGTCGATTTAATACTGCAAATCATCGAAGTCAGCTAGGTTTCCTTTGTTTGCCTACAGAGTCTCAACGAGAAATAAAATTAACAAACAAATTGGTCAGTTGTTTTAGCTCCAAAAATGTATATTCATTCCTTAGTGGCTGCTAGTGCAATACAATTCTAACCCCAGGAGCCTATTTCATAAAAACTGCTTGTAATTAATTTATAGTTGTAAATTAATAAACGCATAGTTTTCTTTTGCATTTTTAAATAAAAAGTATATTAATAAAATGGAGTTCAGAATTTAAAAAATTACAAATTTTTAAATTCCGTATATTCGGCTCCGGCACTAAAGAGTCCTGAAAAAAATCGCAGCTGGCACAAAAGAGTCCTGGCACAAAAGAGTCCCGGCACAAAAGAGTCCTGGAAAAAATGTGTTCATGTGCCCAAGCGCTGCAAGCGCTGAGATCGGCACAAAAGAGTCCTCGTATAAAACCAATTTTTCACAGCTAACATACAATGTTCCTGTCTTCCAGTTTTTTATTTGTTTTTTTTTTAAATTAACTTCTTTGAAGGTTGTGTAAGGAATTTCGAGGGTAAAAAATTAATGTTTTCAAGTATTTTTATTATTTAGTAAATAAAACGCTTAAAGCTTTATAAAACGTTTGAAAAATAAGAAAAAAATCATTTTTGTATTTGGGTATAAATCATATAATGTCGAATTATTGTTTTCGCCATAATTGAGTGTATGTCAAACAAAATCATGTCTAAATAATGATTTTAGTTGGAATAAATTTGTTGTTCATTGTTAACATATTACAATTTTTATCAAACAAGTGTTTTAATCGTAATTGTAAGGACGACCGCAGTTTTAATGTTTTAATCGTAATTGTAAAGACGACAAGATGACCAGACCACTGGGACTTTTTGCGCACAACGCCATTGCGTACATCTATGTACACATTTAAAAAAAACAAAAGACACAAAAAGACACTCTCTCCGCCCATTTGGTGATTTTTAACCAAATAACGAGTAAAAAACAACCAAATATTGTTATATATATCTCCGACCAATACAGGTTCTGTACTTTTTTACCAACTATTTAGTATTTTTTTAATTTAATTATTTTGTGTTTTTTAACTAAATATTTGGTTGATTTTTCCAAACTATTTAGTTGAACATAATGAATTAAGCGTATAATTTTATGAAAATGCCCCCAGGTTTTAAGTTGGCGTAAAATTATTAACGGTCTTTCAAATAAAAATTTTTAAATTTTGAAATTCTTTTGAAGTCTAACGCAAACGTTATCACATACGAGACAATACATAGAAACGATCTTTAGCTACAAAAAACCACATTAAATAATCTGAGTAACTTTTCTTCAGCCCGCTAATGGAAGGATTGAAAAAAAAATGAAATTATTGGAGTAAAAATTTGTTTTCCTAGAAAAAAAAAACTAGCAACTTTAAAAAAAAGAATTTTTATCTAAAAATCTTAACATTAACTGTTCGTCGTTACTTTGACAAAGAGACACAATCAGTATAAAATCAACGTGACTCTGACTTATTTTGTTTGGATTATTTGTGTGTTAAGATTTAAAAAAGTCACAGTTATGAGTATTTTACGACGCTTTTGACTCATTGTGACAGAGTAACGACGTGTTGAAATACGTCATAAGCTGGAAGACAGCTGTGAACATTGTATGAGAGCTGTGAAAAATTGATTTTATGCCAGGACTCTTTTGTGCCGACCTCAGCGCTCGCAGCGCTTGGGCGCATGAACGCATTTTCTCCAGGACTCTTTTGTGCCGGGACTCTTTTTTGCCAGGACTCTTTTGTGCCAGCTGCGACTTTTTTCAGGACTCTTTTGTGCCGGGACTTTTTTAAAGGTGAGCC
>JASAMX010009207.1:0-23397 GCA_030248175.1 Microlaimidae sp. YZB2_3 | reverse complement strand
ACCAGTTACATCTATATTGCTATTTACAAGTTTATATAAAAAGCAAGACTTTCAGAGCACATCAATAATTTTAACCTGTAAATCTTGGAGAGCTTCGAAGCTCACTATTAATTAAATACCTAAACTATCTCTTATCCACTCTTAAAAATAGTGTATTTAAAAAAAACTAAATTAAAGAATAATTTATCATGATTTTAGAAAAATTTCAGAAAAATAACACCCAACAAGAATCTTCATTTCATTACGTCTAACCATTTTTGAATTGTGTTTTTGAGAAATTAAAACATTTTCAGTCTAATTAACAGTCGGAAATAGTGTTGTAAAAGGTAATGATTTTCGATTGGTCAATACATTTTATTTAAGTAAAGTAAAAGTAAAACCTTTTTTTAAGTAAAAGTAAGAGTAAAACTATGACAAAAGTACTTCTGAAACTGAGTATAACCCTGGTTTTCGAAGCTCCTTAGCTCCGTTTCAAAGTTTTTTCTAATTTTATTTATAAATTTTTATTTTAATAATTTCGTTGGTCTCTAAATAAATGGTGTTTAGCATGTTTAGCTTAAAAATTTTTTTCTGCCACTCATTCCACGACAAGCCCATAGGGAATCTACTCGTTAAAATTACTTAAACTTATACTTAAATTATTTTAAGTATTTGCAGGCAAAACTTCGAGTAAAAGTTAAAGTAATTAAAATTTCAAAAGTCGAGCAAAAGTAAATGTGAAATTTAAGTCAAGTCAAAATACTCTTACTCTGAAACCCCAAGCTAAAAGTTCGGATTTCTGGAAAACATCGCGCAAGACATTTAGTAAAATTAGACGTTTTAAAATTAATAAAATATACCATTTTAAAAGAAACCGAACCTCGTTGTTGGCCGGTTTTTTTTCGCTTCAAATCTTTTGATAAAAATATAGGCGTTATTACAAAATTAAACTGTTGTATTTCTTGAAACATATACTTAACATGAGCAGAAAAAAATGGAACCGTGCTATTGAACGAAAAAGAGAAATTTTACTTACTTTTTCTTTTGCTTTTAGATGTTTTAGTACTCTTTTCTTCGCTTTTAGATGTTTCAATAGCCTTTTTTTTCCTAGCTTTTGCCAGATTTAAAATGTGACGAGCGTGCCTATTTATTTCCTCATCCAAGTTCCCTCCTCTTTCTTCTTCAGCCGATTCAAACGCGGCGGGACTTAACTAAACAAAAAAAAACAAAAACAAAATAAACAAGCAAAACACAGACTGCGGCGTAAAACATCCTACTGCGTATAGGCACCTTGCACTGGAACTCGGTTTATACATGAAGTATGCAATATACATAAGCGTCACCATAATGGATAATTACTGTATTTTCTACTTATCTTTCATAGTATGCAGATCAACCGATCAAAATTTTGCGCGCTTTCCATCGGTTGATCTGCATACAACGAAAGATAAGTAGGAGATACGGTAATTATCCATTATGGTGACGCTTATGTATATTGCATACTTCAGGTATATACCGAGTTCCAGTGCAAGGTGCCTATAGGTATCTAAATGTGCTTACTCCTTCCGTGCGTTCCACAATTGATTCATCTTTAGGTTCATCATTTAAATTCTTCAATGTAGCGATGATAATAAAACTGAGAGATTTAAAATAATTTATTGATAAAACTTGAACGTTTCGGCCTGAACTTAGGGCCATCCTCAGCAAAAGTATCTAAAACAGACAAAATTGTAAAACAAGATAAAAACCGAACTTTAAACGTCAGTACAATATGCAGAAAGAAGAAAACACGCGAATAAAATAATACAAAGCATAAAGAAGGCGGGAAATCTAAAACCACACTATAATTTACAATAATACTTACAGACTAAAACACGTCAGAAATTATTACTAAAACTTATTCTAAAATAATGGAATTAGTTACAAAACAAAAGCTCAAAATATGACTATCGAAAAATTAAAAAAAAATTTAAAACTATGATGAAAATAAGCCTAAAAATAAACTTAAAAATGAACTATACAACTGTCCTAAAAGCACAATAAACTCAAGTGTTTCTGATCATTAATCTCAGGTTTGTAATATTGAATACAGAAACTTTCTTTTATTTTGAGAAAAAACTCATTTTGAGCGGACGACACAATAGAAAAATCTTTAAAACATGGTAACCTAGTTTGTACATTACATAATAAAGTATGGTCGTAAATAGACGATTTTAGACTATTGTTTAGCGATTTTCCAGTTAAGTGAGAGACTTTCGTATGTTCAGAGATTCTAACCGAAAAGTGGCGAGATGTTTCGCCAAAATACACAGCTTTACAAGCGTGACATTTATATTTGTATACAATGTTAGATCTCATCCCAAACGGAATTCTATCCTTAAATGGAAAAAGACTAGACAAACGACGCGTAGATGAAAATATAATGGAAATTTTTACTTGTGGGAAATACCTGTTAAATAACTTTTTTAGCTTATATTTAGCAAAATTTGAACACACACCAGCGTATGGTAGTGTAATAATAACAGGTAAACAGGGTGCGGTGGGATTTTTTTGTTTTTTAGTGTACTTGTTGTCCAAAAACCGTTTAATACAAGCATCGATAATATGTAAAGGATACGCATTCTTACACATTAAATCTTTCAAAAATAAAACGTCAGTGTGAAAGTCATGAAAACTACTGGAAAGATTAAACGAGCGAAACAGCAAAGTATATAACAAGCCCGATTTATAACATGCAGGTAAAAAACTTTCAAAATGTGAATAAACGCCACTGAACATAGGTTTTCTATAAATGGAAGTTTTAAAACTATTGTTTTTTCTGGAGACCAGCATGTCTAAAAAAGGTAAAGAACCGTTGTTCTCAAGCTCATATGTAAATTCGATTGATGAATGTTTTGAGTTAAGATACTGTAAAAACAATTCCACATGGGACCTATCGCGAAACATGGCTATACAATCATCAACATAGCGTCGAAAAAATACAGGTTTAAACGAATCGGGACAGCTTTGTAACCAACTTTTTTCATGAAAACAAAGGAAAGCATTTGCAAAGGTGGGACCAAGTGGGGATCCCATCGCAACCCCGTCTATTTGCTTGTAAAGTTTTGAGTCAAACAAAAAAATACAATCTTTAACAGCAAGACGCAAAAAATCCGAAAAATCATTAGGTGTAAAAGTGGTAGGTAAATTATTAGTAGAAAAGAGTTCCTCCGTACAAATTTTAATAGTTTCTTCTAACGGAACATTAGTGAAAAGTGATTTTATGTCGAAACTCGCAAGAAAAAGTTCGTTTGAAGGAAATTCGTCCGATTTTAAAGAGCACAATTCTTTAGCTAAGGTAAATGAGTCCCGAACTGTGTATTGGTTGACAGTTAATGGTGAGAGTAGAGGAACCAAAAATTTTGACAATTTGTAAGTTGCGGTACCTATCGCGGATAAAATTGGGCGCAGTGGAAGATTAGCTTTGTGGATTTTACCAAGACCGTATAAAATTCCAGGACGAGATCCCTTAGGCCAGAGATTGTTAAAAATTTCGGTTGTAATAGCATTTTTTATTTTTAGTTGTTTTAGAAAATTACGTACTTTATTTTCATAATTGATTATGCAAGTGAGGCGCGGATCAACAAATGATGATTGGGTACTGTTTTTTAACTGAATTTCGGAAAACTTAGAAGTGTCGGATAAAACATCATGCATTTTAGTCAAATAAGAGTTTTTATCCATAATTACAACACAATTACCTTTGTCGGATTTTTGAATAACAAGATTTTTAACAGAAGATAATTTTTTGAGCGCTAAAACTTCGGCTTTGGAAAGAACACTTGGAGAAAAAGAATTATTGTAACGAAATAATGAAGAAAACGCGACTTCTTTAATAGATGATCTGATGAGTTCTTGGTTTCCATTATAAACAGGCAAGTGGCAAACTTTTCGATAAAGAAGTTCAAAAGGCAGAATATAATCACAATCTTCAAGTTTAGACGGAGGCAAAGCGAAATTAAGACCTTTGCAAAGGGCGCGTTCTTCGACAAGTGAAAGTTTGTAAGAAGAATGGTTATGTATTACGACAAAAATGTTGTGTCAATTTTTTAATTTTTCTGATTGCAATTTCTCGAATTTTTTGTTATGAGTAAGTTGATATTGATGAGTTTTCTTTTTATTGTTGGTGGTAATAAGTGTAGATAAGCGAATAAAAGTTAGCGTAGAAACTAAATTTTTTAAGGAATTAAATGCATTGTCCAATTGATTTTGTAAAACTCAAATTCCACGATTTTTGTCATTGATCATTTACTAAAAGGCGTTTTTGAAAAATTGGATAAGAATTGGAGTGACGTAAGCGAGGATTAGCAAGACTAAATTTTAAAAATTTTGGAAATAGTTCATGATCACGGCAATTTGTCAAAAAAATTAGATCCAGTTTAGCTTTTTGAAGACGACAGTCTAGTCATTCCGCTCTTCAAATCGATTTTGTTTTTTTTTTGTTTTTTTTTTTTTGGGTGGTTTTTTTTTTTTTTTGCTTTTTTTATTTATGATTTTTATTCTTTTTTCAAAATTATAATTGGTTCTGTTTAAGGTTCGTCTATGACCCCCATTGAAAGATTTAATGTGTAAATTCCTAATAAACATATAAGGTTTGGACAAAAGTCGAAAAAAAAAAAACCACGACTGTTTACTTTACCCTTATGTTAAATTTTTAAATATAACAAAAAAAAAATAGTATCCCACAAGTAAAAATTCCATTATATTTTATACCCTTTTTATTTTTTTTAAATTTGTCTAATAGTATAAAATATAAATCAACTTGTAAACTGATTGGAAAATTCGCACTTTTCGTTATAATCTCTAACATAAAAAATCTCTCACTTAACTTTAAAATTAAAAATATTAAAATTTATTACTACCATACTTTATTATAATTAAAAATAATTACATTTTTAAAATTTTTCTATTGTTCTTCCGCTAAAATGAGTTTTTTTCATTAAAATTAAAGAAACTGAGATTAATATATAAACACTATATTTAAGGAGCAATTTGTTTAGAATTTTTGTTTTAATTTTCATATCATATTTTGTTTTTGTAACTAATTCCAATTATTAGAAAAGTTTAATAATTTTATTTTTTATTTAATATTATTTGTAAATTATATTTTTTTAATTTTTTTATGCTTTCTTTTTATTCTTTTTTTTCTTTCTCATATTGTTACTATTTAAATTTTTTTTTATCTTTTGTTTTTACAATTTTTGTGTTTGGGTTTTTCTGTTTTAGATTATATCCACATTAATTATTCCCAAAAAAAATTAAAATTAAGTATGATTTTTAAGAAGACTAGATTGTCTTAAAAATAAACTATTTATTAAATTGCCTGATAATAATAATCAATAATCTCTTCTATTAGTCCTCAATTCTATCATCTTTTAAAAACTTTAAATAAATAAAGACTCACGAGAAATTGAAAGAAAAACAAAATGGACAAACACCTAAAATAACACTCTTCTTACAAACTCCGTACGGCCCTGCAAAGGTCTTAATTTCGCTTTGCCTCGTCTAAACTCAAAATTGTGATTATATTCTGCCTTTTGAACTTCTTTATCGAAAAGTTTGCCACTTGCCTGTTTATAATGGAAACCAAGAACTCATCAGATCATCTATTAAAGAAGTCGCGTTTTCTTCATTTTTTCGTTACAATAATTCTTTTTCTCCAAGTGTTCTTTCCAAAGCCGAAGTTTTAGCGCTCAAAAAATTATCTTCTGTTAAAAATCTTGTTATTCAAAAATCCGACAAAGGTAATTGTGTTGTAATTATGGATAAAAACTCTTATTTGACTAAAATGCATGATGTTTTATCCGACACTTCTAAGTTTTCCGAAATTCAGTTAAAAAACAGTACCCAATCATCATTTGTTGATCCGCGCCTCACTTGCATAATCAATTATGAAAATAAAGTACGTAATTTTCTAAAACAACTAAAAATAAAAAATGCTATTACTACCGAAATTTTTAACAATCTCTGGCCTAAGGGATCTCGTCCTGGAATTTTATACGGTCTTGGTAAAATCCACAAAGCTAATCTTCCACTGCGCCCAATTTTATCCGCGATAGGTACTGCAACTTACAAATTGTCAAAATTTTTGGTTCCTCTACTCTCACCATTAACTGTCAACCAATACACAGTTCGGGACTCATTTACCTTAGCTAAAGAATTGTGCTCTTTAAAATCTGACGAATTTCCTTCAAACGAACTTTTTCTTGCGAGTTTCGACATAAAATCACTTTTCACTAATGTTCCGTTAGAAGAAACTATTAAAATTTGTACGGAGGAACTCTTTTCTACTAATAATTTACCTACCACTTTTACACCTAATGATTTTTCGGATTTTTTGCGTCTTGCTGTTAAAGATTGTATTTTTTTGTTTGACTCAAAACTTTACAAGCAAATAGACGGGGTTGCGATGGGATCCCCACTTGGTCCCACCTTTGCAAATGCTTTCCTTTGTTTTCATGAAAAAAGTTGGTTACAAAGCTGTCCCGATTCGTTTAAACCTGTATTTTTTCGACGCTATGTTGATGATTGTATAGCCATGTTTCGCGATAGGTCCCATGTGGAATTGTTTTTACAGTATCTTAACTCAAAACATTCATCAATCGAATTTACATATGAGCTTGAGAACAACGGTTCTTTACCTTTTTTAGACATGCTGGTCTCCAGAAAAAACAATAGTTTTAAAACTTCCATTTATAGAAAACCTATGTTCAGTGGCGTTTATTCACATTTTGAAAGTTTTTTACCTGCATGTTATAAATCGGGCTTGTTATATACTTTGCTGTTTCGCTCGTTTAACCTTTCCAGTAGTTTTCATGACTTTCACACTGACGTTTTATTTTTGAAAGATTTAATGTGTAAGAATGCGTATCCTTTACATATTATCGATGCTTGTATTAAACGGTTTTTGGACAACAAGTACACTAAAAAACAAAAAAATCCCACCGTACCCGGTTTACCTGTTATTATTACACTACCATACGCTGGTGTGTGTTCAAATTTTGCTAAATATAAGCTAAAAAAGTTATTTAACAGGTATTTCCCACAAGTAAAAATTTCTATTATATTTTCATCTACGCGTCGTTTGTCTAGTCTTTTTCCATTTAAGGATAGAATTCCGTTTGGGATGAGATCTAACATTGTATACAAATATAAATGTCACGCTTGTAAAGCTGTGTATTTTGGCGAAACATCTCGCCACTTTTCGGTTAGAATCTCTGAACATACGAAAGTCTCTCACTTAACTGGAAAATCGCTAAACAATAGTCTAAAATCGTCTATTTACGACCATACTTTATTATGTAATGTACAAACTAGGTTACCATGTTTTAAAGATTTTTCTATTGTGTCGTCCGCTCAAAATGAGTTTTTTCTCAAAATAAAAGAAAGTTTCTGTATTCAATATTACAAACCTGAGATTAATGATCAGAAACACTTGAGTTTATTGTGCTTTTAGGACAGTTGTATAGTTCATTTTTAAGTTTATTTTTAGGCTTACTTTCATCATAGTTTTAACTTTTTTTTTAATTTTTCGATAGTCATATTTTAAGCTTTTGTTTTGTAACTAATTCCATTATTTTAGAATAAGTTTTAGTAATAATTTCTGACGTGTTTTAGTCTGTAAGTATTATTGTAAATTATAGTGTGGTTTTAGATTTCCCGCCTTGTTTATGCTTTGTATTATTTTATTCGCGTGTTTTCTTCTTTCTGCATATTGTACTGACGTTTAAAGTTCGGTTTTTATCTTGTTTTACAATTTTGTCTGTTTTAGATACTTTTGCTGAGGATGGCCCTAAGTTCAGGCCGAAACGTTCAAGTTTTATCAATAAATTATTTTAAATCTCTCAGTTTTATTATCATCGCTACATTGATTATTTTGTTATTTTTTAAAAGTTTAATTCAATCCAGTCTGTGTTATGCATGTTTATTTTGTTTTTGTTTTTTTTTTGTTTAGTTAAGTGCCGCCGCGTTTGAATCGGATGAAGAAGAAAGAGGCGGGAACTTGGATGAGGAAATAAATAGGCACGCTCGTCACATTTTAAAACTGGCAAAAACTAGGAGACAAAAGGCTATTAAAAGATCTAAAAGCAAAGAAAAGGGTATTAACAGATCTAAAGGCAGAATAAAAAGTAAGTAAAATTGCTCTTTTTCGTTCAATAGCACGGTTCCATTTTTTTCTGCCCATGCTCTCTAAAAAGTGGCCCTAAAAAATTCGTTGAAAAAAAAGTCGTAAATCACATTTTGATTAAATTAACGAAATAAGTAGGTTAGAAAAGTGTTGCTATAATATTAGTTGATTGAACGAAAAAATTCGTAAAATTAACTTAGAAAAATCTCGTTAAAATTGATAATTGCTCTTTACATATTAAACATACAGTTTTGTCTCGTGCGGCGGTTTTTTTTATAATTAGATTTACCACTAGTTTTGTTTGACTATTTATATAAATATATTCTACGAAAATAATCAAATCTATGTGTAACTGAAGTCAAATTCTTTCAGCCTTCATTGTTTTGTTTTATGTTTATTAATAACAAAAATAATTGTTTTAAAACAAAAAATAAGGTTCGGCCAATTTAATCCGACTCTTTTTAAAGTTTCAATATTTACCACGGGACGTTTCCTTTGATTTTGTTCTAAATATACCAAACTTGTGAGGATATTTTGTTGGAAATATTGGAAATTCTTCGCTATTGTTAAAACAAAATTACTTTGCAAAGAAAAAACTCCAAATACGCTGATGATTTCTATGGAATTAAAATGGCAGAAATTGCTTGTGTGTGTACTGACTTTAAATCCTTAGTTTGAAGTGTGTAAAATTTTCTGCTAGGGATTTTAAGTTTTTGCAACACTTATTTATTTTTTTTTAATGTGAAATCTGCACTTTCGTTTACAAAACAAATAAAGAAAGGACAGACTAAGGTAAGAAATGTTTTGTCTTTTAATTAAAACAATCTTATATTTGAAAAGTAACCATAAATCACTTTTTTCTTCACCCTTAAAATGGTTAAATAAGAAAAAATATGAAAAAAATGTTTGGCCGAAGAAGGACTTTTCTTCTCGCCATCGCGCTGAAACTAAAATAAAAGTAAAATTTGGAAGTTAAAACTATTGTTTTGAATTTTTAATTTATTATGCTTGTTAAGTATTATAAATTCTTGCTTCATGTAAACCTATTCTATGTATCCTTTAACCGGAGTTTTATCGGAAAAAATTTATTGTAAGACGGGAGTTTCACTAATTTTTTATTAAGCCTTTAATAAATAAAAAAATCGTAAAAGTTACTAATTAAGTGAGCGGATCCTTTCCCGTTAAAAAATTCGTAGAAACTTACTAATTTTTACGTTATATTAACCAATCACTTTTAAGAGAGTGTTAAGAATATGTTTCCAAGAAATAAAACAGTTTAATTTTGTAATAACGCCTATAATTTTTTGTATCAAAAGGTCTGAAGCGAAAAAACAGGCCAACAACTAGGTTCGGTTTCTTTTAAAATGGTATATTTTATTAATTTTAAAACGTCTAATTTTACTAAATGTTTTGCGTGATGTTTTCCAGAAATCCAAACTTGTAGCTCGGGGTTCCAGAATAAGAGTATTTTGACTTGACTTAAATTTCACATTTACTTTTGCTCGACTTTTGAAATTTTAATTACTTTAACTTTTACTCGAAGTTTTGCCTGCAAATACTTAAAATAATTTAAGTTAAATTTAAGTAATTTTAACGAGTAGATTCCCTATGGGCTTGTCGTGGAATGAGTGGCAGAAAAAAATTTTTTAAGCTAAACATGCTAAACACCATTTATTTAGAGACCAACGAAATTATTAAAATAAAAATTTATAAATAAAATTAGAAAAAACTTTGAAACGGAGCTAAGGAGCTTCGAAAACCAGGGTTATACTCAGTTTCAGAAGTACTTTTGTCATAGTTTTACTCTTACTTTTACTTAAAAAAAGGTTTTACTTTTACTTTACTTAAATAAAATGTATTGACCAATCGAAAATCATTACCTTTTACAACACTATTTCCGACTGTCGTATGATACCTAAAAAATGTTTAGGAATTTCTCAAAAACACAATTCAAAAATGGTTAGACGTAATGAAATGAAGATTCTTGCTGGGTGTTATTTTTCTGAAATTTTTCTAAAATCATGATAAATTATTCTTTAATTGCGTTTTTTTTTTATAAAAATACACTATTTTTAAGAGTGAATATTAGTTTAGGTATTAAATTAAATAGTGAGCTTCGAAGCTCTCCAAGATTTACAGGTTAAAGTTATTGATGCTCTCTGAAGCTCTGCTTTTCATAGCAACCCTGAATCTATAAAGTTCTTTCCTGTTTTTGCACTAATTTCGTAAATAATTAAAGAGTAATGTCATAGATTATTTTTGTCAAATTTTTTTGTAAACTGATTGTTTTTTAAACTTACCGCGGATTAAGGCTGGTTCATACTTATGACGAAACGTCCTTTGGACAAAGTCCAAAGAACAAAAGTCCTTTGGACTTTGTCTAAAGGACAAAATCCAAAGGACAACGTGTTCATAGTTTCTTGTCCTTTGGACTTTTCCCTTTAAATTTTGTCCTTTGGACAAAGTCCAAAGGACATTTTAAGTAGCGTTCGTACTTCGTCCAAAGGAAAAAGTCCAAAGGACGTTTTTGCTTTTCTAAAATTGTCCTTTGGACTTTGTTCAAAGGACGTTTTGTCATAAGTATGAACTAGCCTTTAGTGTAGCTCCAGACGTTTTGTAATTTATATGAATAAAATTCTAAAATTATAAAAAATCTAAAAAAAATTTATTAAAAGGAAAATCAAAACGTTGTTTTATGTGGACTCTGTATTAAATCGAATATAATTGGCTGATAAAGTGACGTCAGATTCTCGTGATTTGAGCGGTTAGTTACTTAATGGGGGCATTTTTTAATCAACGAACAACTGTTGCAGTCACGTTGGGTTTACTAAGTAACTTTTTACAACACTAGCGCGGATAGAATAGTTTACAACATACATTTGTATTTCAACGTTAAATAAGTTTAAAATCGTCCATTAAACCGGTGGAGCTTTGGAGCTTCCTCCGCTTTATGAACAATCACGACGATTAATTCAATGTACTCAAAGGTCCCGGGAAAAAACGGAAATAATTCGTATATAAGGGTAGTTAACTAAAAAACATAAGTAAAAAATATAGACAACCGCTTGTTTTAGAAAAATGTTGATAAAAAGAGCAATGGTTTTCTAAACCTTTTATGCTCATTTTTTTAAATCACTAACGTCATATATCAATTACATTTAATTTTTCTCGAGACCTTTGTGTACATTGAATTAACCGTCGTGATCGTTCATATAAGTTCCGAAGCATGTCACTGAAGAGTTGACATATCACATCATTATCATTTATTTTAACAAAGATAATAGTTTAGATTACACTAATGCCACGTTCGCCTTATTTGTGTGTGTGCGTGTGTGTGTGTGTGTGTGTGTGTGTGTGTGTGTGTGTGTGTGTGTGTGTGTGTGTGTGTGTGTGTGTATGTGTGTGTGTGTGTGTGTGTGTGTGTGTGTGTGTGTGTGTGTGTGCGTGCGTGCGTGCGTGCGTGCGTGCGTGCGTGCGTGCGTGCGTGCGTGCGTGCGTGCGTGCGTGCGTGCGTGTGTGCATGCGCGCGCGCGCGCGCGTGTGTGTGTGTGTGTGTGTGTGTGTGTGTGTGTGTGTTTGTGTGAAAAGCGGTAAAGGTACCCATGATAAATGATATAAGCCGCAAAGATATTTTATATATTTTAATTTTAAACAGTCAACAGATTTTTTCTATAAATAAACATTAAAGACTAGGTTATATTCGTTTCTATGGTTGAATTATATTTGGCTGACGCTGAAAATTAGAATGCAGACATGAGGGGACCAATTAAAATTGTGCGGTAATGACGTTTAAAAAAAAATAAGTACGCAGAATTTTTTTAATTCCGCATTTTCACAAGATATACATAAAACTACCAACTTTAGTCTTTAAAAAATTTAGGTTCCAAATTAATAAAAAAGGAAAAATTTTTTAAAATTAAAAAAGAGCCCATAGCTTTTAAGTAAACCAGTTATAATAAGCTGTAGATTAATAAAATTAACGTAATTAATTATTATAAAATTGATATTAATAAAAACTAATAACTAATTGTATGTCCTTATACTTAAATAAAATTAAGCAAAAAAAATTTTTAAAAAAATTTTTTTAAAAACAACAAATATTAAGTTAAATTTAAATAGATACTAATAGAATTTTTGATAAGAAATAAACAACAGCATTTTCGTGTATAATAAACTACTTTTTTGTTATAAAAGTTGATTTTGAAATTAAAAATTTTTTGTTATTAAAAAATTGTTGTAAAAAAAGACAAACAATTAGTTAATTAGGGCATATTAAAATTAAATTTAAAATAAAGAATTATAAGTGAAAAAAAAATGAATTAAAAGTGAAAAAAAAAGTAAGTAATTTGATAAATAATTATTAAAACACAGTTTTTAATCTTTGTTATTAATCCGATTTAGTGAATATTTATGATTGTTTTTGTTGTTAAATAGTCGATTCAATACTGTAAATATCGCGGTCAGCTAGATTTTATTTGCCTATAATTTTATTTGTAATTTCTTGACTTAAAAACATACATTAACCATAATGATGAACTATTGAATGTCGGATTGACGTTTAAAAATAAAATAGACAATACAAAATAATACCTCACACGTGTTAAATGGCCAGAATTTTGAAGCATTACGTCGTTAGTACGGTAAAATGAGCCACAGTCATTATAAAATATACGTAATTGTGACTTATTATGTAATTAATAGGGTCATGTTTGAAATATAAAATCAGTCACAGTCGCATATTTTATACATATTGTGGCTCATTTTGCCGTAGTAACGACGATTAATATGAACTATTCATTATATCAACTCCTCGAAACAAAATAATATTAGGTTATAAGTTATTATGAAAGCTAAATTAAATATTCAGTAGCGTACATTAATAGTTTATAACAAAAAAAATTTAATTTAAGTTGCAAAGTAAATAAATGAAAAATCAAATAAAATTCATTTTATTCAATTGTGCTTATTGCGCTGGATAATAAATGCTAATAACTGACAAGCAATCTGTTTTAGCTTCAAATTTCCATGAATTTTAAATATGCGATTTTTATATTAGTTTTCACAATAGTATAAAATATTTGAGCAATTTTTTACACACCCTTTAATTTGATTTGTAAAATTTAGCAGCTTCTCTTAGTTTATATTGGTGTTGTTTTTTAACATATTTCCAATTATACACTGATATTCATAAAACTTTGGACTGGGTTCATTCGGACTGGGTTCGTCTGTTTTGGCGGCAAAACTGGACCTGGTCTAATATTTAATATCGTCATTGACATACGTTTTACGTAATTTTTTAACAAATTTTATTTAAAAACTTTTAGGCAAAATACAAACAATTGTTTTAAAAATGCCTCTTTGGTGTTTTTGGACGGTATAAAAATTTTGGATTTGATTCTGTTTCTCCGCTAAAACAAGCAAACCCAGTCTCGTATAAAGCCAGTTCGAAGTTTTATGAATACCAGTTGATAGTCTTTTCGTTTCAGTTTTTTTCTTTTAATTTTTATTTTTGTCCAATGCTACATAATAAATACGAAATAACTCGTTTAATTTGGTCAACTCGTTTAAATTAATTGGACAAAACACTTTTAGTTTTTATTTAATCTTCAATCCATACACAAGATTAATTTTATGATTAGCTAGTTTTCCAAATTATATTATAATCGTTAAAATCGTTTGAAGTTGCAAAACAGCAGAACCTTTTAAAGTTTCAGTAACTGTATTCGGCATTCATAAATTCTACCAAACCAGCGTTGACAAAATTTCATAATTTACATGTAATTTACATAAAAAAAGCGGAGTTGTAAGGGCAATTTACGATTATAGACACCTTGCACTGGAACTCGGTTTATACATGAAGTATGCAATATACATAAGCGTCATTATAATGGATAATTACCGTACTCCTACTTATCTTTTGTAGTATGCAGATCAACCGATCGAAATTTCGCGCGCTTTCTATCGGTTGCTCTGCATACTACGAAAAGATAAGTAGGAGTACGGTAATTATCCATTATGGTGACACTTATGTATATTGCATACTTCATGTATAAACTGAGTTCCAGTGCAAGGTGTCTATAGTAAAACAACATCCGTTTTCAGAAGTCTGTATTAATTGTTTTTAGAACATTATTGCATAAATTAATAAAATAATAACGTTAAAATCTTCAAAAACTACAAGCAAAAAGTTTTATACATAATACTGATAACGTAATAAATAAACACCGCTGCATAACATTTGTCCGGGTGCTCTTTTCCGCCTTGTGCACGGGAGCTTTTTTTCCGCCTTTGCCACGGGTGCTTTTTTTCGTAAACCACAAATTATGTATTTTTAGAAAGTGGATACTTTCTACTTTAATTTGATACCTTGATCATTAAGATTGGTGCAGTATTTATTGAAATATTACGTTTCCCGTACAAAAAACTCGCGATTTTTTCGTCAAAAACACCAAACGACGGCAGTAATTTTTGGAAGTTTGTCCGAGGTTTTTTTCTTTAACTTCCTGTTTTTAGCAAAAAAATCGTAGGTTTTTTGTACGAGAAACACAATATCTTGACAAATACTGCACCAATTTTAATGATCAAGGTATCACATTAAAGTAAAAAATAGCCGCTTTCTTTCAGTGTTATTTGTAATTGAAATCGTTATACCCAATGAGCCATCTTTCACGTACAGAATTCTCGAAAAAAACCATTTTGGGGGGTCATAAACTCCTGAACTACTAAAGATATTTTGCTAAAAACAATTTTTTGGGCTATTGGGAGCAGGGGTAAGGTTTTCACAAAAAATTATCAAAATCGAAGGCAACAATTTTTTACTCTGCACCGCACATTTGAAGGTCGTACCTACGGGGAGGCAAACAGTTTTCTGTGTTAAGTTCCCCGGGTTTTAACGACAGCTAACCCTTCTCCGGAGCTCGTTTTTAATCGTCGGAACTTCGGAACATTAAATTGTTGGTTCAAACCTCAGAAATTTGAGACATAATTAATACTCCTAAAATACGCCGCAATATGAAAATGCGTAAAAATTAAATCTTCGTGATATAATACTTAAAAACCAGTAGCTTATCTATTCGGTCTTTGATGTTTTAGGCACTCGTAAATTCAAACCCCCACCTACATTACAAGAAAAACGGCAATTTTTTCCTTCTAAAGAAAAAGTGAGTGATAAATTACTAAAAAATAATTGCAATTCTGACCATAGATGAACACGGTCAAAAAGCTAGGGGGCGTGTTTACCCCGGGTAAATAAAATTTCAAAATCTAGGAGGGGGGTCCTAGGGGGGTCGAACCCCCCCCCCAGCTTTCTAGGGGTGTCGACCCGAGGTGGAAGATTTCAAAACCTAGAGGGGGGTCAGGTGGGGTCCGATTTCCGAAACAAAATACTTTTAAACCATAAAATAAAATTTATTTTTAACCTAAATTTCGTTTAACTTAAGCGTAGTTGGTTTAAATGATCCAAAAACCTAGATACATCTCAAATCGACGACGACGAATTCAGAGCTAATAATGGTTTTGATGACGACGTCATTTTTGGTCCTGAACAGAAATTTTTTATGTTAGCTTTTTGCCAAACACACAATTTTAGCTGTGTTCTTGGCTAAATTTCAATATTACAAATTGAATTTTGAATCGTAAATGTAACTTATCCTTTATAATACATTAAAACTGAAAAAATACAATATCTAAACGGAATTTTTTTAATTTCAGGATTCAATTATATTTAACTTTAGCCTGGCAAATTCACATAAAAATTTACAGATACCAAATGGAGTACGGCGAATCCAGATCTAAATTGAAATTTGGTTACAGATGGATGTAACATGTAAACGTCCGGCTTGGGGTATACCTGGGTACCCAAAATATGAGAAGGACTCCTGATAAGTTAAAAATCTCTATTTTATTCAAAACGAAGAAAAAGTCTTAAATTAAGCCAAAAGCGCTAAAATAAAACTTCTTTACATGTTTTAAGCGTTTATTATTATTGTTGTTTAAACCGTATAAATAAGTTTTATTTTAGCGCTTTTGGCTTAATTTAAGATTTTTTCTCCGTTTTGAATAAAATAGAGATTTTACACTTATCAGGAGTCCTTCCCATATTTTGAGTACCCAGGTATACTCCATGCCGGACGTTTACACGTTACATTCATCTGTAACCCGAATTCAAATACAATAAAATTTAAAACAGGTATGGAATAAAAAATCGTAAACCATTTAAAGCTAATCTTAACGGCCGCTGGTTACAAGACAAGACTTGAACTAGTTAAGAATTTTTTATTACTTTTTTAAAAAAAGTACTTTTTTCAAAAAAGTACTTTTTTATTACTTTTACTAATTTTTTTTATTAATTTTAGTTTTAGAAATTAATTGATTAATTAAAATTTAATTAATAGCCCCTAAAAT
Source organism: Microlaimidae sp. YZB2_3 (assembly GCA_030248175.1). NCBI lineage: Eukaryota > Metazoa > Nematoda > Chromadorea > Desmodorida > Microlaimidae > Microlaimidae sp. YZB2_3. Next base: position 6,848 of record JASAMX010009207.1, on the reverse strand, counting down.
CGAATTGATTAATTATTGAGTAATTATTTGCCCAAAAAATTTAATTAATTATTAAGTAATTATTTCAGCCCAAAAAAGCGTTAATTTTTTATTAATTAATTACTAAAAAAGTACTTTTTTAACACTAGGTAGGAAGCAGGTAAAAACCGTTTTTCCCAATTCAGGCACCCCGTCCTTACCGGGTTATGCTAGGTAGGTCCATTAAAAACTGGTGGAGCTTCAATGGTTTCATTGCACTCATTATTTATCACTTGTTAAATTATTCAACAATATTTTTGTTGTTGGAAATTGATTATTTTGTTATTTTTTAAAAGTTTAATTCGAATTAAGTTTTCACTTTTTTAATAACGGGCATCCGTGGTTATAATAATATACTTACTAATTATTAGTGTTTTAAAATTGTTCACTGATATTGATGCTATTGGACTTTTATTATATTGTTATTTTTTTATAAATGTTTAAATTACTTTATTTTAATTTATTTTTTAAATTAAATTGTTTAATTTAGGTAACCAAACAAGCTTTGGAATCGGGCTCAACTCGTAGTAAATCGTCAAGAACGTCAAACAGTCAGCACAAAAAATTTCGAAAAAAGAAACTTGCCCAAAACAAGCAAAAACACCCAAAACCGAATGAAGATTTAAATGATGAACCTAAAGATGAATCAATTGTGGAACGCACGGAAGGAGTAAGCACATTTAGATACCTATAGGCACCTTGCACTGGAACTCGGTATATACCTGAAGTATGCAATATACATAAGCGTCACCATAATGGATAATTACCGTATCTCCTACTTATCTTTCGTTGTATGCAGATCAACCGATGGAAAGCGCGCGAAATTTTGATCGGTTGATCTGCATACTACGAAAGATAAGTAGGAGATACGGTAATTATCCATTATGGTGACGCTTATGTATATTGCATACTTCATGTATAAACCGAGTTCCAGTGCATGGTGCCTATACGCAGTAGGATGTTTTACGCCGCAGTCTGTGTTTTGCTTGTTTATTTTGTTTTTGTTTTTTTTTTGTTTAGTTAAGTCCCGCCGCGTTTGAATCGGCTGAAGAAGAAAGAGGAGGGAACATGGATGAGGAAATAAATAGGCACGCTCGTCACATTTTAAATCTGGCAAAAGCTAGGAAAAAAAAGGCTATTGAAACATCTAAAAGCGAAGAAAAGAGTACTAAAACATCTAAAAGCAAAAGAAAAAGTAAGTAAAATTTCTGTTTTTTGTTAAATAGCCCGGTTTCATTTTTTTCTGCCCATGTTAAGAATATGTTTCCAAGAAATAAAACAGTTTAATTTTGTAATAACGCCTATAATTTTTTGTCTGAAGCGAAAAAACAGGCCAACAACGAGGTTCGGTTTCTTTTAAAATGATATATTTTATTAATTTTAAAACGTCTAATTTTACTAAATGTTTTGCGTGATGTTTTCCAGAAATCCAAACTTGTAGCTCGGGGTTCCAGAGTAAGAGTATTTTGACTTGACTTAAATTTCACTTTTATTTTTGCTCACTTTTGAAATTTTAATTACTTTTTCTTTTACTCGAAGTTTTGCCTGCAAATACTTAAAATAATTTAAGTTAAATTTAAGTAATTTTAACGAGTTGATTCCCTATGGGCTTGTCGTGGAATGAGTGGCAGAAGAAAATGTTTTAAACATGCTAAACACCATTTATTTAGAGACCAACGAAATTATTAAAATAAAAATTTATAAATAAAATTAGAAAAAAACTTTAAAACGGAGGTAGGGAGCTTCGAAAACCAGGGTTATACTCAGTTTCAGAATTACTTTTGTCATAGTTTTACTCTTACTTTTACTTAAAAAAAGGTTTTACTTTTACTTTACTTAAATAAAATATATTGACCAATCGAAAATCATTACTTTTTACAACACTAATTCCGACTGTCGTATGATACCTAAAAAATGTTTAGGAATTTCTCAAAAACGCAATTCAAAAATTGTTAGACGTAATGAAATAAACATTCTTGCTGGGTGTTATTTTTCAAAAATTTTTCTAAAATCATGATAAATTATTCTTTAATTGCGTGTTTTTTTTATAAAAATACACTCTTTTAAGAGTGAATAAGATACTTTAGGTATTAAATTAAATAGTGAGCTTCGAAACTCTCCAAGATTTACAGGTTAAAGTTATTGATGCTCTCTGGAGCTCTGCTTTTCATAGCAACCCTGAATCTATAAAGTTCTTTCCTGTTTTTGCACTAATTTCGTAAATAATTAAAGAGTAATGTCATAGATTATTTTTGTCAAATTTTTTTGTAAACTGATTGTTTTTTAAACTTACCGCGGATTAAGGCTGGTTCATACTTATGACAAAACGTCCTTTGGACAAAGTCCAAAGAACAAAAGTCCTTTGGACTTTGTCTAAAGGACAAAATCCAAAGGACAACGTGTTCATAGTTTCTTGTTCTTTGGACTTTTCCCTTTAAATTTTGTCCTTTGGACAAAGTCCAAAGGACATTTTAAGTAGCGTTCGTACTTCGTCCAAAGGAAAAAGTCCAAAGGACGTTTTTGCTTTTCTAAAATTGTCCTTTGGACTTTGTTCAAAGGACGTTTTGTCATAAGTATGAACCAGCCTTTAGTGTAGCTCCAGACGTCCGTTCGATATTTTTTGACAATTTTATGTATAAATTTTCATTTAAATAAGCTTTTTTTGTATAAATAAATGGTTTTTAGCGTGTTAGCGGCTTAAAAATTTCCTTTTGTCATTCATTTCACAACAAGCCCATAAGAAATCTATTCAATAAAATTAATTTTACTTAAATTCTACTTAAATTAATTTAAGTATTTGCAGGAAAAAATCCGAGTAAGAGTAAATGTAATAAAAATTTTAAAGTCGAGTAAGAGTAAAAGTAAATGAAATTTAAAAGTCTAGTAAAAGTAAAAGTAATCCAAAATCCGTTACTTTTATTAAAGGTAAACCAAACGTACCTGCAACAGCGTACTCACGTTAGTAATAAAATTCACACAAGATCAGCAATTTTTAGAAAATGCAATGTGTTTGTAAAAATTATAATTTAAAAATCAAATGTTAAGGTTTCTCCTGATAGTTTTCGCTGCAAAGCGTTAAAAAGTAGACCAATCGTAGAACAAAGCAAAAATTACGGTATTTTACTTACATAAAAATTATATTTTAGAATATCCAACTGACAAAAAATTCGACAAATTGGCAAAAAGCAGGAAACAAATGATATTTTTGTTTTTGTAATTTATGTGAATAAATTTCTAAAATTATAAAAAATCTAAAAAAGTTTATTAACAGGAAAATCAAAACGTTGTTTTATGTGGATTCGACCTCCTCACTTCTGTCAAAGCGACTACGCCTTAACTGATTACGCCAAGGCACCGTGTGTGAATCAGGTTCAAAAACATATATATAAACAAATACTCTGTATTAAATCAAATATAATTGGCTGATAAAGTGACGTCAGATTCTCGTGATTTGAGTGGTTACTTAATGGGGGGCATTTTTTAATCAACGAACAACTGTTGCAGCCACGTTGGGTTTACTTTTAGTTTAAGTAAAAGTAAAAGTAACTTTTTACAACACTAGCGCGGATAGAATAGTTTACAACATACATTTGTATTTCAACGTTAAATAAGTTTAAAATCACCAACGTCATATATCAATTACATTTAACTCTTCCCGAGACCTTTGTGTACATTGAATTAACCGTCGTGATTGTTTATATGAGTTCCGAAGCATGTCACTGAAGAGTTGACATATCCCATCATTATCATTTATTTTAACAAAGATAATAGTTTAGATTACACTAATGCCACGTTCGCATTATTTGAATGTGTGTGTGTGTGTGTATGTATGTGTGTGTGTGTGTTTGTGTGTGTGTGTGTGTGTGTGTGTGTGTGTGTGTGTGTGTGTGTGTGCGCGCGCGTGCGTGCGTACGTGCGTGCGTGCGTGCGTGCGTGCGTGTGTGTGTGTGAAAAGCGGTAAAGGTACCCATGATAAATGATATAAGCCGCAAAGATATTGTATATATTTTAATTTTAAACAGTCAACAGATTTTTTCTATAAATATTAAAGGCTAGGTTATATTCGTTTCTATGGTTGAATTATATTTGGCTGACGCTGACAATTAGAACGCAGACATGAGGGGACCAATTAAAATTGTGCGCTAATGACGTTTAAAAAAAACAAATAAGTACGCAGAATTTTTTTAATTCCGCATTTTCACAAGATATACATAAAACAACCAACTTAAGTCCTTAAAAAATTTGCATTTAGGTTCCAAATTAAGTAATTTGATAAATAATCATAGGTGAGCACGGTCGGGGAAGCTAGGGGGGGTGGTTACCCGGGATAAATCGGATTTTGAATTCTAGGAGGGGGTCCCAGAGGGGTCCGGACCCCCCCCCCCTTAGCTTTTTAGAGGGGGTCGACCCGGGGTGCGAAATTTTGAAATCTAGAGGGGGGTCAGGTGGGGTCCGGTGTCCAAAGCAAAACAGTTTTAAACCATAATAACTTTAATAGTTGTTCTTTTTATAGAATAATACTACATTTTATTGAATAAAAAGACTGTAAAAGCATGAATATGTGATGAAAATTCACGTTTTTGGAAGAAAATTTAGTATAAAAAAGGTACCTTAAATTTTCCCGAGGGGGGGTCAGATTTCAAAATCTAGAGGGGGGTCAGAGGTCAAAAATTCGGAAATTTGGGGGAAGGGCCCCCCTAGATTTTTGTCTAGGGGGGTCCCAAAATTTCGAGGCTAGGGGTGGTGGACCCCACCCTGCCCCCCTTCTTTTCTCACCTATGTAAATAATTATTAAAATACAGTTTTTAATCTTTGTTATTAATCCGATTTAGTGAATATTTTTGAACGTTTTTGTTGTTAAATAGTCGATTCAATACTGTAAAAATCGCGGTCAGCTAGATTTTATTTGCCTATAACTTTATTTGTAATTTCTTGACTTAAAAACATACATTCACCATAATGATGAACTATTGAACGTCGGATTGACGTTTAAAAATAAAATAGACAATACAAAATAATACCTCACACGTGTTAAATGGCCAGAGTTTTGAAGCATTACGTCGTTACTACGGCAAAATGAGCCACAGTCATTATAAAATATACGTGACTGTGACATATTATGTAATTAATAGGGTCATGTTTGAAATATAAAATGAGTCACAGTCGCATATTTTATACATGTTGTGGCTCATTTTGCTGTAGTAACGACAATTAATATGAACTGTTCATTATATCAACTCCTCGAAACAAAATAATATTTGCACTAGTGATGTGCTTTAGAATATAAGAGCTGTTTAACGAAGCTCCAGTTTTGGAAGCTCCGGAACATTTCCTAAGCTATTCTGTCTTTTTGTGGGTTTATTTTCAGGATTTTTCCATATATTAAAATTTTAAATTATTCATTTAAATGTGCGGTGCGGAGTCAAACTTTTTGTTTTCAATTTTGAAATTTTTTTAAGAAAAACTTTACCTCTGCCCCCAATAGCTCACAAAAAATTTTTCAACAAAATATCTCAAGTGGTTTAGGGGTTATGACCCCCCTAAAAAAATGGCGTTTTTTGACAATTCTGTATTTGAGATTGCTCAATTGGTGTAACGCTGTACGTTACAAATTATGCATTTTTAGAAAGTGGCTATTTTTTACTTTAATTTGATACCTTGATCATTAAGATTGGTGCAGTATTTATTGAAATATTACGTTTCCCGTACAAAAAACTCGCGATTTTTTCGTTGAAAACACCAAACGACGGCAGTAATTTTAAGAAGTTTGTCCAAGGTTTTTTTTCTTTAACTTCCTGTTTTTAGCAACGAAGGTTTTTTGTACGAGAAACACAATATCTTGACAAATACTGCACCAATTTTAATGATCAAGGTATCACATTAAAGTAAAAAATAGCCGCTTTCTTTCAGTGTTATTTGTAATTGAAATCGTTATACCCAATGAGCCATCTTTCACGTACAGAATTGTCGAAAAATGCCATTTTGGGGGGTCATAAACTCCTGAACTACTAAGGATATTTTGCTAAAAAAATTTTTTGGGCTATTGGGAGCAGGGGTAAAGTTTTCACAAAAAATTATCAAAATCGAAGGCAAAAAATTTTGACTCTGCACCGCACATTTGAGGGTCGTACCTACGGGGAGGCAAACGGTTTTCTGTGTTAAGTTCCCCGGGCTTTAACGACAGCTAACCCTTCTCCGGAGCTCGTTTTTAATCGGCGGAACTTCGGAACATTAAATTGTTGGTTCAAACCTCAGAAATTTGAGACATAATTAATACTCCTAAAATACGCCGCAATATGAAAATGCGTAAAAGTTAAAACTTCGTGATATAATACTTAAAAACCAGTAGCTTATCTATTCGGTCTTTGATGTTTTAGGCACTCGTACATTCAGACCCCCACCTACATTACAAGAAAAACGGCAATTTTTTCCTTCTAATGAAAAAGTGAGTGATAAATTACTAAAAAATAATTGCAATTCTCACCATAGATGAACACGGTCAAAAAGCTAAGGGGGTGTTTACCCAGGGTAAATGGAATTTCAAAATCTAAGAGGGGGTCCCAGGGGGGGGTCGAACCCCCCTAGCTTTCTAGGGGGGTCGACCCGAGGTGGAAGATTTCAAAACCTAGAGGGGGGTCAGGTGGGGTCCAATATCCGAAACAAAATACTTTTAAACCATTAAATATTTAATAATAATTTTTTTATAAGATAATACTACATTTTATTGAATAAAAAGCGATATTTAGGTATAAAAAGGGTGTAAAAACATGAATTTGTGTTAAAAATTCACGTTTTTGGAAGAAAATTTAAAATAAAAAAGTACCTAAATT